>CAJHUC010002371.1:0-43919 GCA_905146915.1 Ostreobium quekettii | reverse complement strand
ACCAAATGTTGCGCGGCAGCGCGCAACAGGGTGTGAGAGAGAGCTACCGGTGCGGGCGCTCGAAGGCCATTAAGCCGGGACCCAGCACCGGACCCCAAGTACTACGTACTTGGGGCCACACCCAAGCGCCGGTACCTGGGGGTACCCCAGGTACCGGTGGCCACCGCCCTAGTGCCGGTTTAAGCACTCTAACCCCTACACTATCATAACCGTAGCCCTCTTGGGCCGGTTACTGTAGGGGGTTGTCAATACCCCCGGGTACCGGTTAGTGCGGTACAGGGTCCAGGATACCCGTGGTGCCATGCGCCGTGTGCGCGTGGTTCCTTTTTCGCAATACACGCGTGGGCGTTATGCGGCCTGTCGGCCTGGGCTTAGGCGTGACTAAAGAGGGGGGCGGTAGATCCGGGACACCTCTGGTGCCATGCGCGTGTGCGCGTGGTCCCTTTTTGCGTTACGCATGCGGGCTGTAGGCGGCCTGTCGGCCTGGGCTTAGGCGTGACTAAAGAGGGGGACGGGGGGTCCAGGACACCTTTGGTGCTATGCGCGTGTGCGCGTGGTCCCTTTTTCGCGTTACGCGCGTGGGCGGTATGCGGTTTGCGTAAACCCTATGGTGGGCCTCCCAGCTCCTGCACCAGCACGCAGCGCACGGGCGGCGCGCGGCGCGGACGCCTGCCGTGCACACGCCGCCCATCACCGGGCTTCCTTGACCTGCGCATGGGGTGCGTGCGGTGCGGCGCGCAGCATGGCCACCGACCGGCCACTCACGCCCATTCCCCCCGGCTTCCTTGACCGGCGCCCGGCCCGCCGCATTGCAGCCGATCGCCCACTCACAGTCCATCCCCCCCGGCTTTCTTGACCAAGGCATGGCGGCCATGAACCAGGCGGCACTTGGGCGAGTGGTCGGCGGTGGCAATTGCCATCGCCCACGGCCATGGCTTGAGTCGTGTCTGGGAGAGCGTTGGGTAAGGGATGTAGGGGTTGGGGGGCAACGGATGCAAAAAAAATCTGTTCAAGGCGATTGACGGAACTGGTCGCCCAATGCGATGTTCACTTTGAGCAAGCTGGGTGGCCACTTTGAGGTGCCTCTTGGCGTCTCTTGGTCATATATTAGAACGAGTGGTGGTTTTAGAGGAGTGGGGCAGGTTGGTTCAAGTTCAAATTTAAAAATTGTGGCCACGGCGATTGACCCAATGCATCGATCGTCATGATCTTTCACTTCAAAGAGGCTTGGCAGCGGCGCTGCAGCACTTTGAGGTGCTTCCTTGGCCGCCAATTGGAGGCGAGTGGCGTTGGGGTGGGGATGGGGTGGGGTGGGGGGAGGCAAGTTTGAAAATTCTGTTTGTGGCGATCGACCTGACGAGTCGATTGCCTTTCACTTGAGAAAAGTGTGCTAACATCCTTAGGGCGGGCGCCTTGGAGCGTAGCTTTGGCACTCGCTCTCATTTGGAAGAAACTGGTGGTGGGTGGGTGGTCTTGGGAATAGTACGTGAGGCATGCCAGGTTTGCAAATCTCCTACAATTTGGCACATGAATTGCAGCAAAAGTGTGTGTGCATGTGCACCACTCGAACAAGCATGGCTATGCCAACAATATGTATTTTTTAGATTTAGAGCTTTTTGGTTCCAACGCACTTTGAAATACCCGATTCCATTAAGAAACAACGAAGATATGGCCTCCTGAAGTTATAGTACTTAGGGCAAGAGGGGTCGGGTTTTAGATGCTTGGAATTGGAGGACAATTGGTCGATCGTGGGTGAACGGTGGATGGCAACGATGTGCCTGGATGCGCACTATGTTGTCTTGTCTTGATGTGATTGCGGTGGACCTGCGATCGGGTATCGCGCATGCAATTTGTGTGTGCGCATGCGTTGAACCTGTGTAACTCGCTTTGGCCCACTCTCTAACCTTGTGCGAGCCGGCGAACCACCACTGCACTGCGCTGCCACCTCTCGCCGGCAGCAGGCCCTGGGGATCGATCCCCGTCAAGCATTGGGCCCACCGCATGACTACCCAATCGACTACCCCGGATACGCCCACTGTCTAAGGTGGAGAGGCCAGCCAACCTCCAACGGCTGTGCTGCAGGGCAAGGCGACCCCGGCGCCTCCTCAAACCAGCGGCCGCCAACGGGGCCGCAACAAGTGTATTGGACATTACAGGAGGCCGAGCGTAAGGGCTGGGCCCTTAGCACTGTATAATAGAACTATGGGAGTTGTATATTAGAAGCGAGGAATATTGTATATTAGGGACACCAAAGTGAGCATTGTACAATAGGGTTTTGTTAGGGATATCATGTTGGGATAAGGCGTTGTGTTGAGTCAACATGGGGTCCATACTAGGGGCAGACACGCGGGCGTGGGAGACCTATAAGGATGGGTACTGAACGGGAAGTTCACACGGGACAAATAGCTGACTCAACTGTGAGACACGGGGATACGGAGAGAACAAAATACGAATTTGAACTAAGCCTGGGACACTCTGGCTATGGCCGTTTGGCTACCTTGTTGCCGCCTTTGGGCAACTATATAAACAAACACAAACCGGATCGACTTGTAATCAAAGGTTGCACCGAACTCTCTTTCCCTCTCGCACCGCCGACCAGCCCCGACTCGAACGGGGAAACGGGCCGTGTCCCGTCTGGCCGAGAAGGGGAACCGCCCCTTACAGGCGCCATTGCATGATGAAAGGAAAACACACGTCGTTGGTGCGCACAAAGTAGGGAGCACTAGGAAAGATGAGGGGAAAACCAAGATCCTAAGGCCACATAGCCAGGCGGGGTGTGAGAATTTCACAACTATGTGCCTGGAAAGCCACAATGTTACAGCCCCATTGGCAGCTGCAAGTCTTTGGAGGCATTGGGGTCGCCCTGCCCTGCGGCACAATTGTTGGAGGTTCGATTGGCCTCTTCACCTGGACGGTGGGCGATTTCTAGAGCAGACACCTGAAAGGTCACGCGGTGGGCTTAATACTCGACAGGGATTGATCCCCAGGGACTGCCAACAAGAGGTGGCAGCGCAGCGGTACAGTGGTTCGCAGGCTCATGGGATACCAAAAAATGGGTCAAGAGTGTTATCCAGATTCACAGCATGCACGATACCCGATCGCAGGTCCATCGCATTCACATCATGAAAAGACAACATAAGTGTGTGTCCAGGCACATTGCCACCATCCTCCATTCATCCTCGACTGACCCGTTTCCCTATTGACTTAAGTACTAGCCCCTCCGTTTATACCCTAAAGTATTAAAAGTTCAGTGGGCCATAATTTCCTCAATGCTTAATGGATTTGGGTATTTCAAAAGCCTAGAGGCATCAAAAGTTTCGAAATAAGCTCATCAGAGGGGCGATTTATAGGAATGGCAAATCGCCACTCCAAGAAATGCCAATTAAGCCTAACCCTAAGTAGCCACGTTACACACAAGGCGCGGTTTCCGGCAAAGAAACGGCGGCACAACACAAGGTGTGGTCTCCATTAAGGTTGTTCTTTGTAATGCTGATATTGCTTCAATCCTGCACACTGACCCTAGGTTTGGCAGCGCGAAGATCGTGTCCACCACCACCAGGCAGTAACCGATCGTGGCGCATAATTTTTCTGCGCGCGCCCCGTGCGATGGATCGATGATCCCTCGGGCGGTTGGCTAGGCGTAATCGGCACGGTCACTTGATCGATCTCGATGCGGCGCGGATGTGGTGGGCCCCTTTGCGGAACAGCCTCTATGGTGCGTCAGTCGGAAGGGTGGATTGGGTCCGGTGTTGCCTTGCGCACGGTTTGCAGGCAGGCAATGATAGCAAAACAGGATGTTTGTTACAAGGTTCCCAGCATCTTGTCCCCGCGGCACACAGCGCAGTTACATAACCCTCAAATCACCCTGTACTTAAACCACCATCCCCACAAGCACCCAGACCGTCCCCAAAGCCCTCATTTCAATACAGCAAAATGGCCCAAAAATGGCCCAAATTCCAAAATCGCCTCGCTGCGCTCGATGCTCACCCAAGGCGCGGATAATTGGTCTGCGTGCCTTTGCATCGCATCTCACTTTGCTCGAATAAAGAACCAAAGACAATGTTCACACAACAGATCGACCCTTGTTTCTGAGATCGAGAACGAATTCTTCTCCCCCCCCTATTTTTTGCTTTGGTTTCCTAGCAAAACCCATTCTTGTTGTTCCTGTTGACTGCCAATTCTAAATGTAGCTGCGCATGACTACCTCTAGGGCTGGCAATCGGGGTGGCCGCGGCCCATCGGCTGCCTATTTGCCCCCCGGATCCAAACCCCACTCCACGTGGTAATCTTCAGCTCCACATGTGGCAAACCATAGCTTGTGGAGCTACCGATCAGTGGGCAGTGGTCTTCGCCCCATCAGGAACTCCCCCAGCTCACCGCTTAAATGTTGGGCGCCCAACGACTTGGGCTTTTGCGCATGCGGGTGGCTGGCGAGTCGCCAGTGGCGACCGTATATCCCCCAAATGTACCTAGCCATTATGCTAGCGCCACCAATGCAAATGCCAGAATTTTTGGTCTCGGGACGGGTATGCGGCGTCCCGCGCATTCCCCTAAACCCCAAACCTACGCCCGGGGTCGGATCGGGTCAAGGTCAATGTCGGGTTGGATTTAACGTAGCCGTTCCTCTAGCTTGAGGCCTCGCCGTTGACGCCAAAACGCCAATCGGGCCGTACAGCGATGTGCATCATGCATTTCATCATGCTTTTCATCATGCCAGCGCTGGGAGCTCAATGGGCAGGTGCGCACGGTACAATCGAGCGACCCCCGTCACATGCGCCGCGGTACCCTCTCGAAGCCCGCAGGCCACACACTACCGCCCGCCGCGCTCATCAAGCCGCCGAGCGGTACACTGCCACCCTCAGTACATACACCAACGCCTTGTACCTTCAAGGTACAAAAGTACCCCGCAGGGATGGCCGAAGTGCACCCTGAAGTCGACCCAACCCTTCTGGCAACCTTCCGGCGCCCGTTACTAAGCGGGCCAGCCGGCCCGGACGCCGGGCCGTATGTCCAGTTCGACCCCCCTACCCCCCCCGTTGTGCCGTGGCCAACGAGCGGCACAGCCGGGCGCAGCCCCCCCCCCCCCACGCCCAATTCTGGGCCCCAGGCGCCCGCCCAGGGCCAAAACCGCCCTTGAGGCCACAGCAGCGCGCGCCGCGGCTGGTGCCAATAAACGAACATCGTTGCAGCCTGGCAGATGGGCGATGGCCCTGCCGTCGCCCCGCCCGTGGGCATGGCCCCGCTGCTGCTGACGTTCTCGCCCGCCGACCTCGAGCAGCGGTACGAGGAATGGGCCAACGCCGGCCTGCTGGCGGATGCCGACAGGACCTTCCTGATCCTCGCGATGGCATCACGAGCCGTCGCCCTGGCTTGGCCCGCGGCAGGGGCCGGTGGATCGCCGGGGCTGGCGCTGATGATGGCGCGGGCGGCGTGGCCGACGCTGGCATGGATGCTGTGGGCGGCGGCGGACCTGGGCCTGCGGGCGGCGGCGGGGCGCGGCGGCCTGGGCGCCTGGCGCACGCCGCTGGTCATATCCACCAGGTGGGGAGATGCGGGGAGGAATCGCGGACGGCGTAGCCCGAGGGATTGCTTTCAGGGGCGGGGAGGGCGGGGGCGATGGAGGCATTCGACCGCGAGAAGAAGCGGAATCGCGTATCGGCTGCTCGCGTATGGATTGCCGCCGAGCGGCTCTGCGGGTTGGTCGTATCCACCGGGAGGGCCAAGATGCGGGCAGGCGCCGAGGATGGGCAGCACGAGGGGCTGCTTGTTGTGCGGACGGGAGGCGGACTGGTGAGGAGCACGGAGGAGTCTCCCGCGCGAAGGAGCCGAGTCCCTCATCGATTGTCGCTTGAGCGGCTGCGCGAAGATGCGCGATTGGCGCACGTGCGGGTTGCTCCAGGGTCGGCTTCGAAGGGCGGGGGCGGAGAAATAGAGGGACTCCGCCGAGCGAGGGAACCGAATCGCGCATCGGCCGTTCGCGCGTCGATTGCCGCCGAGCGGCCGTGCGGGTTCGCGGCTGCGGCGCCCGGGGCTGCCGGGCGTGGGATCCGGCTGGGATCCCCCGCATCGGTGCGTCGCCGCGCGGGCTGCTCGTGCCTGGCACGGGTGAGGGTGGGCCGAAACCCTGCCTGGCGGCCGGGAGGCCGCGCGGGAGCCCGTTGATGGGATCGGTCGGATTGGGCCCGCGGGCACCTGCGGGACGCCGCCTTGCCCAGGGGGCAGGTGAAAGGCTCGCGCGACGATGCGATTGGCGGTCGGGCTGGAAGGGGCCGAGCCAGGCGTCCCTGGGACTTCGGGCGGCGAGGGGGCCCCCCGTGCCCGCATGGCTGGCGGGGGCCCGGCAGGCCGTTAGTCAGGGGACGCGGGCGGTACGATGGTCGATTCTCGGAGTGCGAGCCCGCTGAAGGGCCACGGGCGGGCACGGTCAGGCTGGTGATGTTCTTTGACAGGCGCCGTCGGATGACGTCAGTGTAGTGCGTGACGCCGCCCATCCGCTGTGGGGCGGCGGCGCCGAACCAACTGAGAACTGCATCGCACTTGCAGTGCCAAAATCTGGGGTGGAGTGCGTTGCGACTCGTCAGTTTCAGCGCCCGAGGCGCCAATGAATGCATTGATTCCGCCGACGTTGGCAGCACCAACTTGGCGTGGATCAGTCGTGCTGGGGTGTGCTTCCGAACAGTCGCCAATGATTCTGGCAAAGGGTGCCCTGAATCCGGCTCCAGATTCAATTGGGTGTGCACCATTCTCGTGATCATGGCGCTTACCTTTCCTACGTGGTGCCCGGAAGCTTATGTTCAGAATACACAGAGCGGCCCACGCCTTCCTCGATTTTGCAGACATCTGTTTCACGTTCTGCGAATGCACAACCTCCAGGGTGTGTCATGGGTCCCAAGTTCCGTATTGCGCCTGCATGGGATGTGGTGCCTTCTTCACTACAAGTATGTGACAAACCAGATTTGGCCCAACAGGCCTGGCTATTCAGAGGTGGTCTCTACTTGTAGGTCGATATTTGGCCCACTCTGCATTTAGTGTGTAGAGTGTTACAGATTCGCTTCAAAAATACCTGTCTCGTTACCTGCTGCTGTGCCCATCATCGTCTGCGAGGTGCAGGGCTTGGATTCTTCAAGTGCTGTTGAGAATTTACTCTCCAAGGAAATGGACATAGTGGTGGCTTGCATGTTGTGCAGCTCGATGGTGTGTGGAGTCATGACTTTTGGACTTTGAACACATGCAAATGGGCTCATAGCACATCTGCCTTGGCCTGCCCGGTGTAAGGGATCTGTTTGCCACGACTTTGTGGAACCTGTACCGCATAGAATTTCATGGAAGCACAGTTGCCTCGATGACTTCTCACAAGCGGTGGTGGCAGGCAAGGGGTGGTGCAAGGTGTCATTGGGCACTGCATTGTTATTGCATTTAAGCCCTCATGGGAATAGGGGTTTCCACGCTCTGAACATTGTGTGGCCAAGGATGCCCAACAATCTGGGTCCACAAGCAGAATGCATTGTTTCACTTGCTGACACAGCTTGCTGGTTTCCGTGGATACACTTTCCTGCCATTTGGACGTTCGTTGCATCAATATTGTCAAAGACACAATGCACACAAGGCATGTAATGTACCACACTACCGGTAATGACATTCAGTGGCAGTCCAGCCTGCCTTCCAGTAGTGTGATTATTTTTGTGTATGAACGGGAAATGGACCTTAGATGGTGATCTCCCAAATTGTGCGAGCACTCTGCTGGACACTCCCTGTACTTCGTCAGGCACTCCCATTTCCTTGCATTCAGATTATTGTGTTTCTGTTCTTCCCATTTGCTTCCACCACAGGCGATTGCTGTCATCAAAACCCTTGTGGGTGTGTTGTGAAATGTGCTTGTTGGTGGCGATTGGAAGTTCTGTCTCACTAACGTTGACATACCTGCATACTGTCTTGTTTTGTTTGACACAACTGTGTGCGAAATACGCTACACAATAGTGATCACAACCTTCCCTTCCCTTGTTGAAACATTGTCAAATTGCCAGCTTGGGCACCATGTGGACAGAAATACCAGGAATCCTCATAAGAGGGGTATGTATACATAACGTTATGTTACTTTAAGTAGAACCTCTCAGCATAAGAAACACTACTCCAGGAAAGGTACGTTGCTCAGTGCTTTGTAGTTGGTAATAGGCTTTGTACTTCTTGAATGTAGTCCGGAACACCCCCCGCAATTGTGTGCCCCTTTCTGCACAGGCCATTCCTGACGCCGCTGTGGGCCGCACAGGTTCATGACCACCCTGGAGGCGGGCCTGGGATGCTCCGACGCCGCCAGCGGCCTCCTGCTCACCGCCCTGTCCCCCCGCTCCCTTCTCTTTTCCGCTCTCTCCTACTCCGGCCTCTGGTCGCTGCTCATCATGGCCCTCGCCCAGCCGCTGCCCTTCCGCTGGCACATCCCCGTCCACGCCGTCGCCCTCGCCTTCGTGGCCATCAACGCCGGTGTGCCCACGTGCGCTGCTGCATCATGCGCGGGCATGTGCTCCCAGTGCCGCGATGAGGCATTCGCCTGGCACACGATCGACGGGATGACGTCACTGCTGGACGGAGCGGCACGGGCGTGTTTGGAGGTGACCTTTGGGGTCGGCAACTTGCCGGGCGCGCTGGAGTGGACGGTGGAGCAGCCTTGCCTCCAGCTGGTGCTATTTCTGCAGCTGTTCCTGGGCTTCCTGGTGGCCTCCTACTTCGTGTGGCTGCTGGAGCGGCGCAGCAGGGTGGAATTCATCTGGCGGGCGGGCCTTGGGGCCCACGCCGTGGAGCAGCTGCCGGCCTTTTCTTGCGTCATGCACGGCGTGCTGACGTGGGTAGCCTTCGGCGTGACGTGGAGGGTGCTGCTGTACTTCACCCCGGGATCCGGAACCTGGGGGCCGGCGCCGGAGAGGCTCCGGGCGCCAGGGGGCGCGGCGGGGGCGGCGGCCCGGAACGGGTCCATCGCCGGGGTGTGGGATTGGCGTTGGGCCGCGGCGTGAAAAATTCATGCGCGTGTCGCAACCTGCGACACAGCCCAGTCTTGGGAAAAGTGCTATTAGGCTCTGTACTTTACAGTACTTGCTGGCACCAACTTTTTTTCTGAGGGGGTGTTTGTCGCACCGTGAGCAAAACCGAACCGAAATCAGAAACCTGGTCTTCGTTTTTGGCGGGTTTGAGTGGGTGGGAGGGAGAAAGGATTTGGCTCGACCATTTATCGAACAACTTTGAGAAACCCAAAGGCGCAGGGGGCCGGGCCACCACGCCGGTGTATTGTATGTGTCATAGAGCGTTTCGTGCCGCCCTGCGGTGCGTCTCAGTAGTCAATAAGGTGGTGAGAGTTTTGCATGGCGGCAGCGGCCGCGGCGGGGACGTCGCCGGCCGGACTGCCATTTTCTTCTTCGCTTTTTTTCTGCTCTTGGCTAGGGACCTTGCGGCGGCAGTGTGCTGTCGGAGGAGGTGGAAAATGTGGGTGCAGACGCCCCTGGCGGGGATTGACAATGGGGGCAGCCGCGCTCGGTGTGGGCAGTAAACAAGAACTCAATTGTGTTTGTTGTGGCAACCGAACGACGAGTTGAACGCCTTAGATGTGTGTGTCTTTGGGTACGGGCGGCGCCAGCCTTGGACGTGCGGCGCCTATTTTGGGGGGTGTTGACCGCGGGGGCAGGCGGTCCTTGGGGCCCAAATGATGGGGGCGCCATTCGAGAGCGTGGCCTGGCGGAACGAGCTCTGTTGCTTTGGATGGCATGTTTCGCTGCGTGGCTGTCCCTCGTAGGCGTGCACGCACTGAACTGCGATGAAATGATATCTTTCGAGCGGGTTGGGAAGCCTTGCGTGGGACCCAGTGGGAGGGCCCTTGCGTGGCAGCCAGCCTGCGATTGGCATTAGGGGAGATTTGCAAGTGAAATAGGCGGCCACGGCTGAAAACCGCCCAGCAGTGCTGTACATTGTGAAGAGTGCGCTGAGGACGGTGACGGGCGCGTGGGCATTAACGTTTGCAGTTTTTTCACGAATACAGGTTTGAATGTTGTGTGAAGTGGGTGCGAGAGTGGCGATCAGGTCGACAAGCTACAACAGTACTAGCCTCGAAGACCACAATTTCTGGATGGCCTGCGGGCTGGAGACTTGGGCATTTCATACACATGCGTACACATGCATGATAGTTTCTTCCCTGTTTTCCACTCCTTTGGGTCGGCATATAGTTTCCAATCACACGCCTCTGGTGTTCCAATCTCACATGCATTTCTCTGGATTGTTGTACCAGAACCATTTTTGAGAAGACTACGGGGGCGGGTGGGGAGGGCAATGACTCACGGGCCCCAGTGTCCGGAGGATTTCATCTGCGCCTTTGTGTGAACCATTGACTGCATTTGCCAGGAGCTGGCACTGCAGCGCCCTTTCACCTTCAGGGCGGTGACGGGGGCATAATTCAAACCATCGAGGGGTTCTTTGAATAAGCACTCGGACATTGAGGCAGAGATGGGTGTGCGCCTCTCGGGCGATGCAAGAAGAACAAAGCCTAACCATTTCGCCCTACTGGCTTGGTAGCTAGGGAGACAAATTGGTGCGTGCAAGGGAGCCCGTCCAACTTTGTGGGGATCGCTTTGCCGGGTGGGGCCGGCGTTTTCTTTGATTTATTGTGGGTCACACGCGCCCACCAAAACCGACTGCCGCCTTGGCCAGCGGTTTTGGCGCCGCGCACCATAACAGAAACTTGGCGGCTTGGGGGTGATCGTCGCGATGGTAAGATACCTAAGCGGGAGTCCAGCAGGGTGGGCATTTGTAGTTAGCACCGCGGGCCAGCGCCGGGCCGTGCTGGCCGCGGTGCGTGTTATTGCTTCTGTCAGGCGTTGGGTCTGTGCCCGGGGGTCGTCCGCTTCAGAATTTGTTCAGCAGCGGGAATGTAAACTCACCGATCGTACTTTCCTGTCTTCTCCAAGGATCTGCGCTTCTGTCGGCTGCGGTGTGGGCTGTGATGGATGCCTGGCGGGGCTGTGTCGACGCGCTGCAGCCCGCCTCCCCACTTGCAGTGGCTGTCATGCCACACCCGTTGGCATCACTGCCGTGTGGAAAACTAAGGTCTAGCACTTAGGCAACTTTATGGTCAGCGTATGCTCCAGGCGCCCAAGCGGGCTTGAACCGAAACCAAAAATTGGCGAATTGACGAAGAGCCAACCTGACCCAGAATGCAAGTATTGTGGCCTGCCCATCGCCAGCACCCGCCTACGTCACCTTTGTCATAATTCATACTTGGATGTCCAAGTACTGGGGATGGACGCCAGCCCGTCGACGGCAGGATAGGCCAGTGTGTCTTTAATAGGTTCCGACATGTCAGTGGCCAGTCGCGTACACGCTCATAGCTCCTGCTCCAAGCCAGCGAGTCATGGCGCGATCAGTCTCACCCGCTCATCTGTTGCACAAGTGCTCTTGCGCTATTGGCTGCTGACGCTTCAGCCAAAGTGGCGAGCGCCTCGAAGTTGGTTGTGGCATTCTGATCCCTCCGTCGGAATCGCGAACGCCCAGCCATGTCAAGCGACACCCCAATATCCAAAAGACCGCGATGAAAGATAATCTGCTGGAATTCAGGTTTAAATACAGTAACTATAATACCCGGGGAGTGCGTGCTTGTGTTTTTCACGCAGGCTTATGTCTTTCGATTTATCCTTCCCATGGATGTCCCTATAGCGTTGCAAAGCGGAAAAAGGCCCACCTTATTCTTGCTAGGGTGGGAGCACCCCTTCGTATGCTGTGGTTCTTGGGACTGCAACATATTTTGACAGCAACCGCAGTTGCTGCATGCCCGGCACCTGGTTCTCTCTGACTGGTCTCTGACAACCTAGCTAGCCCCGTTGCGCTGTACAGCAACAATGCGTGGTGCTGAAGCACCCTCAACGCATCGCAAGTGTGGTACATCACCTAAAATTGCCGTACCCCTGCACCACAGGCAACCGCTGGCGTTCCGGAGAAACTTGGCAGTTCCCGAGGCCAATGCAGATGAGAAAGCTTGCTGTGTCCTGGACTTGAAACCAGCTTCCGTGCTGCACCTGGTCATGGCGACATTTGCGATGCTTTCCAACCCCGACAGACTACAGGCACGAGGGAAGAGGGCAAGTAGCAAGGATTCCAAGGCGCAGTACAGAGCCAGGCGAACGAGGGACCAAGCTGTCCATCCATGGGTCCCTTCTGTCTCACTTTCAATGATCCAGAGCTGAAGGAACGTTACCGCCAGTACCTGGCCAACACGCCGTCAATGATGACGGGCACGCTCTGTCGGTGCTGGGCGCTAGCCATTCGCCTTGCCTCGACAGCGAGATTCGGAGGATGTTTGGGGCTCCTCAACTGCTGGCCCTTCCCCTGTTACCTGGTTTGGATGGAAGTGGAGCTCCTGATACGACGGAGCGTTGACGCCGAGAGGAGGATACTTTGGAGAACTAACTTGGTCATTCAACGATGCAATTTGCATCAGGTATGTGCTTTGGGACGGAGTTTGTGAGCTGGCGGCGTCAAACTTTGATTTTGGCAGGAGGCCTTGGTTTTGGTGCTTTTGACATTTTCTTGAATTTTTCTGGAGCGGCTTCTGCGCATCCATGCAGCGGTCCCTGGCATGTGATAAAAAAACTCAGAGAGCCACAGACAAGTCCAGAAAAATAGAAAAATGAATGGTACGCTGTGCGCATTGCAGTGGCCTTCTCGAAATGTGCGGCTTTCTGCAAACGAGTTTGGTCAGAGCTCCTGACGGACACATTGCCGGTTTTCCTGTTTGCGCTTCATGCTCCAATCGGAGTCTTCCACAGCAAACTTCCCACGTGGACAAGATCTTGTCTAGATTCTAGAATCTGTCTAGAATCTAGATTCCCAGCAGTTTTCCCCTCTAGGGTGGTACGATCTATCATACGACATATTACAGAAGTCCTAATTCGCTCCCAGCGCTTGGCGAGAAAGTGGTGGTGACTTGAGAGATTGTCAACACTTTCGATCAGAAATAAAGTACTTATTGACAAATGGATATGCTGACAGTTGCATGTCCACAGAGAATGGTCACAAAGTGAAAAATCAGATACTATTGGATTTGGTCTGAAGCTACATGCCGCAGGTGGGTTGCTATGGCACGAAAGTACTAGAGCTTTGCAAAAGGGAGCTGGCGTTTCTGTGTAGATTATGATGTGGCGATGTACATTGATGGACATCTGACTTTTTGGACTTTTCGACTTTATCTCTGAAGTCGCGAAATAGCGAAAGCACATGTTGAGCCCTTTTGACAGAATATTTGGATGTCGGAGGCCCCTGCAGCAGCGGTGGGGCACAATCAACTATACTGCAGTGACTCAAGCTCCCAAGAATGTCGGAAATGACAGTACTTTGATATTTATGTGTGTTGGAGTACAACTTCACAATCCAATCAGATAACATTTTGCTGCTTTGAATTTTTATCTTAGGGGAACTGCCTCATCTTAGTGCTTCTCCATTTAAAGTCAGAGATAAAATCGCATCGTTTTGGTCATGGCTTGGGTAGGTCAATGAGTTCTGTCACACAATATGATGCACGCAGTTGTGATGTTCTATTTGGTGATGGCTGAGCTGTGAACACTCAAACCTGGTAGAATAGGTATTGGTTTTTTGGCGGAAAGCGAGCCCCACACGATGGTTCAATAAACCACTTCTACTTTTGTAAATATGCATCGTACATACAGTGCAGAAACGTCCTTCAATGCTGGGATAGTACAAACGTTGAGCAGCCGTGGACCAAAATTTCATGCGGATATTGATCACGACTCTGGTTTCACAATTTTGGGTGCCTGTGTTACCATGTCTTGAAAATACATCTGGCTCGACAAGCCACCTGTACGTTTCCAATATCCTCTGCAAACCCAAATTAGCATCCATGATATTTACTAAAAGAGCGGGCCCCCCAAATTCAGCACATTCCTCATTCTGGAGTGGAATATGGGTGTGCATGGATGGCCTCCACATGCGCTACCAATATCGCACGAGATCATGAAAAGTATATCTGCAACAGAGGCCAGAATATAGAGTTCCTGTGATTTACGACTATTGACGCTGTGACATTCATGGAATATTCAGTAACCAAATGGCCACAGTACGATCCACAAATATCCTTCAGGTCAGAGTGTGCACAGGCCTTAGTACTCAGTACATTGACGTTGTGCCCACTTCGCCCGAAAAGGTTATGGCAATGACTGCCCGGTACTACTATTTCAAGTCCTACTGCTACTACCTACCATTGAAAACCACATCCGCGCTTAAGATCGTTCCATTGGAAACCGCTTCCTCTCTTAATCATCTCCAAGCTTGAGATGATCATTTTGGACATGCATTCGCATAATGGCTGAGATAACACGCCGTATCAGAGAATGACCTCTGTTATGGCATATTTGTATTTTGCTTTGCTTTTTACTGTCTTGACTTATTTTGAACGTGCAACCTTCCAGAATGAGGGGGAGCTCCCCATAGCAACAGGGTTGGCGTCGAGATGCTGCATCTGCAGTGTCCTCTACTTCCATTGCTGCATTGGCACATTTCGCCTCGCTGACGATCGCGCCCTGCATTCAATGTACACCCCACCAACCATCGCGATTGGACAAATTGGGCCCTGGCAGCCCCAAGGGATTGAAAGCTATTAGTTGTCCGCAACCTGTATCCGCATATCACCGGGATGTCAGCTGTACTTCTCTACGCCCTGTGGGGCGGGCGTGGAAAGGGCTGGGGGAAGGCTTTCAGGAATAAGCACCTCGTGGACATCAGGGTGAGCTTGTTGCAGTTTTCGATACTGTCGCACGTCGAGCGGTGTAACAGTGAAATAGTATGAAAATGGCAGGCAGGTCATTCAGGAAGCACAATGAGCTACATGACATCTGAACTGAAAATGCTAGTACGATAAACCTCTGTATCATGGCGTCAGTAAAATAAACAAGCTAATGAGCTAGATCCTCGCAAGGATTGATCTACGAGCGTCGTAAGTATGTAATGTCGCTCTCTAAAGTACAGAACTGAGCGCCCTTGAAAGCTAAACAGGTGTGATCAATTCTTCTGACTTCAGGGCGTCCAGTTTTCGATTGAAATGCCTAATTGAATCGAATAGGATTCAGTATTGAGCTGCTGCGCTAAATTGTAGCTGGGCAGCTCTCGATATCGTTGCGCATTACCTTTGGAAACCAGTACTCGGACTCACAGCCTCCCTCAACGCTGCGTCACTTTTTCATTTTATGAGATCTCAAACCAAATAAATTCTGTTCTGTGGGAGCTATCGCGAGCCAAACATTGTTTACAACGTCAACCTCGATGCTGTTTGACATGATCTGTTGCCATCGTGCTTATCCTTACGCCATCGCAATTATTGTGATGCCGCCACTTGTTGTGCAAATAGCATATTTTTGATTACCCGTGTCGATTTCCAAGCAGTGGAACAACCTGACAAACGCACCCCAAAGCATCAACAAGCAAAAACGAAGAAGACCTGTGCTTTTCACGCTATAATCTCAGCAATTCTAAATTATGATATTCCTCTCAATTGGTCATCGCCATGTTGTTCCCCACAACTACGCTTCGACGACTATCTCTTCTCTTTGCCACATAACTGACAGATCAATCCAACATTGTGGCGGCCAAAAGAGTGGCTCTTCTCGGGCGGTGGGGAAGTTAGGCAAGGCTTCATTAGAGAGTAATGCGCATACAAGGCAATGAGCACTGCGACTTTGGTACAGGATACACCAGCAGAAAAAAAGCACCATTGGTGTGATGCCGTGTCAAGCACCGGGGCGCTTTTCAGTACGTGTACACTTTCGCGATGCTTTGCTATGACCGAGCACTCACCCATCCATTGCATCTGGGCGTTTCCTTCTTCATGTCACAGGGCATCTGCGACATGTTTTGCCCTGGTCTGTTCCTTTCCCTCAACTTCAAGCTGCATTTGCACCTCCAACTCGGGGCATACGTTTTCCTTCTGTACACCATCGGCCCCGAGGTATGTCGGCAAAATGGAGGAATAGCTGCGTCTGGGACGGATTGGTTGTTTCGGGCTTTTGGTGCTTTGGCTTTGTGAGAGGCTCGCATTTCGGTTGGCGCTTTCACAGAAACGGACAGTTTGTGGAAGATGGAGTTTCCACACCTGCGCGTGGCTACGTTTTGCCCAATTACACATAGGTTTCGGGGTACTCCCATGTGCGGCGTGGTGTTTTGAGCGAAATTCAAGAGTAGCTTGCATCCAAGCGATGCCTACAAAGGGTAGGCGCAGCACTTATGTGGAGCAGCTGCATTGGATCGATTCCACTGCGCATTTTACTGAGTTCCTGGGGGCCTTTGGCACATTGTGGACCGCATCGTTGACCATCGCTCCCAACATAGAGAGATGGAGAATGGAATTTATGAAGGAAATTTTCTCCTTTGCATGTTGAGAACGCTAAGCAATGAGAAGATGTGCATAGGATGTCTCCCGGTGGTCAACGAGGAGCGGTAGCAATAGTTGTCGGGAGCAGATTTGGGCGGTCCATTCAAAGATAGTATATGAATTCATTGTCAAGACAGTTCTGTCCTTTAGGTGGTTAGGATTGTTTCATCAGGGAAGGCATTGACTACGAAGTCCGCAAATTTTCGGAGTTGTCCATTTTGCCGGACTTCAGTGACATGACCCGACTGTACTATGGCAGTCGTTAATCATTTTACTGGTTTCCGCATTTCGCACTTTCCCATCCTTGTATTTTTAGCACGGCCTGAGCAATTGGAGTCACAAGCGCATATACACACACCAAAAATTACAGCGAGATTTCTGCATGGTTCACAACAGGCAGATATTGTGAATCGAGTTCTGTCCGGGGCTCAACATTGCTTCGTGGGCATTTGTGTTCGTGGATGTTGTAGACATTTTTTCATATGTATATATGCTATATGGCCATTGCGATGCCATCATGGCCATATGGCCAATTCCTTCCCTGTGAAATGCATTTCGAATCGGGTCGCATCTATAGAGCATATTAAACGGCCATGACAGGACCTCCCTGGTAGCGGATCATCTCAATCCACACCTGTCGAATGACAAATATAACTTGTCATGCCCTGCATAAGGCGCCTCCAAAGGTTAGCGCATCATTTCAGCTCCTCCTGACATGTCATGAGACTGGCGGCGCTATTTACTACAGATAGATTTCGATGTGATGTGTCGAAGCTGCTTTTTTCCAAATCGCACTTTTTGACCACCGCTCGTGCAAATTGGAGTTTGGACAACAGTATGGGAACATAGGCTGTACCACAGATTATGTGATGGGCAATATCTTGCATGCCCCCGCGCTATCTTTCGTGCCCCCCGTGTTCCGCATCAAGTCGGTGACCCGGTAGCAGCCCCCACGCTGACATTATGAATAGCAAACTGTACCGATGCCCAAGGCAACGCACCACATTACATACCAATGCAAACTAAAATGGCGATCCCATGGGCGACCAAGCTTGGTAAAGAGCAGCGATCAACATTGCAAGGATCATGGGTGCATAATACTGTCAGACAAACTTACATCTCATTGCATGCGCTATTGTGTCTAATGATATCAAGTCCATTCCGCTCAAAAATGTTGATGGGACGCTGTGCGTTGTGCTGTACTGTGCTTGGTAATAGTGTACAAGAACTTCCGGCTGCGGGAGCTGTGACCCCATGACGAACAGCAGATAGGGGAACAGAGATCCCGCTCCCAAGCAGCAGGATAATTGGTCTTTTTACATCCGCCCTTTTGCATTCTAGAAAAATAGTATTTGGGCATAATGTTGGATTCGAGGAGTAATATCACAACATCTTCGCACGGATTGGATTTGATAACATAATGAACGATAGCACATGCAACGACATGCAAGATTGTGTAGTATGCACCCACGATTTGATAATGTTGAAGCAAGCAGCATCCCCATCACCTACCCACCCACCACTATCATGCATAACCCCCCGCGCTCCGCAGCATCAGCCAGTGGACGCACTATTTCACCCGTTTTTCCATGCAGGTCGCAGGGCTGTACAAGTTTCTCCGCACATTAACTCAAACGACAATAAGAAAACCAGACACCTTGTCCACACATCTTGAGCTATGAAATGGTGCGTGGGTGGCCTCCCGCAGCCATGCTCATCAGCTTGCAGCCAACGATGCCGGCAAGTTCAAAGACGATGACATACACACCTGGTTGCAATCACCAAGTTTGCACTCCATCTGCACCGTCGCTGGCGGTCAATGCTCCATAGAATGAGCATCAGGACTTCTGTCCAGACCAGATGTAACATGAGAGGCCAGCAGCTTAGGATCCCCAGAAAACCGCTGAATCTGGCTATTACCTCGGAGGGTTATGCAAAACCACCAATACCACAAATCTATGGAATGAGACTACATGCAAGCCATTTTTTAGATGTACCGCTACTCAAAAGCGGCACTCCAAAAAATGAGACGTAAAGGATCATTGGGCTCATGCGGGACCCCTCGGGCCCCCAGCACCGCGCTGCAGGCTGTACTCCTCAGGAGCCTTGCTGCTGCTGCTGCTGCACTCCACTGCGATGCTACACTCGCGGCGACCTTCGTATATCCCGTGGATTGTAACCATCACCGTCAGCGAGCGAGCACCATTATGTGGAGTTCCCACTGCTTCGCACAATGATCAAACCAAAGTGGGCGACACTTGCTGCTACGAATGATGTGGTGAGTGGATGCTCAAGGCTCAGAACCATCAGGGATGTAGCAGCGTATGATTGGCAAGTGATGAAACGGGGCAGGTGCCAGTCGGAGAGGGAGCACAGGGATAACACACGCGGTGCCCTGAGGTTAACCTAGCAATGACACAGATGCGTGTGTGCTCACATAGTTGGCACCTGGGCATGAGGCGACGCGCGACATTGCCACGCTGCAGGTGCACGCTAGGAAAGGCACTCGCCTCACTGCTTTTTCTTTCTAAGGACGCATTCACATTCACACAGTTGGCAACCAGTAAGACAGGAAATGAGCACACATTTAACGGTGCTCAGATTGGCCCATTAACAACACAAAGAGCTACCAGGTCAGCGTCGCTTGATGCCACGGCATTATGCCTTAACAAGGGACAAGAGTACCAATCAACAGGAGGGTGACCATGAACATTAGTCATCATCTGTTTGCATGCGTGTAAAGATGGTGCCTCCAAGGTAGAAAAGGGAAAGGGCAGTCAAAAATGGTTGCCGGCAAATGCTTAAGTAATCGCGAAGAGCTAGATGTCAATCCTGTCAATGTGGCCCCTTCGACCACAGACTTTGATGCACTATCTGGATCTCAGCTGATCATCTCAGGAAAATATGTCAGATGGAGCGCCAGGCTTGGTTTTTATGGCGTAAAAACTGATCGTATTTACGTTTTTACGCGTAAGAATAGTTTTTACGTTTTTGCGCGTAAAAATGCGTAAAAATACGTAAATACAACGTAAAAACTGTCTGGTGTACGTAAGGACAGTAAACACAGATTTACGGAGTCCTTAGGGTGGCAGCTAGGCGCCCTGGAAAGGGCAGAAAACGAGTTTCTATTAAGCGCCATCATCACCAATGCCAAGGGCGAGGTGGACATTGTGTTGTGGGTGCTGGAGTTGGCGGAGGACTGATCATTGTACGCAATTTTCATCGTATAACTTGGGTGTCCCAGGGAGCCGTATAAACGTAAAAATAGCCGTAAAAATAGGCCCTTTTGCAAATTTACTTTTTTACGCGAAAAAACGTAAAAGTAAAAACGTAAACGTAAAAACCAAGCCTGTGGAGCGCCAACCACAGAACAGGAACCCCGAATTTCACCCCAGACAAGCAAGTCAAGATAAGTTCAGGTGAATTAAGGGCCTTGCTTACAATCTTGTCGTCCCTCGTCTGTTTCAAGCGGCGATGCGCCGTCTTTGGCTGAAGCTAGTGGAACGGTACATTGCATCCCAAATTTGAGGTCTCAAAGGCTACGCCCTTCGTCAAGGTTATCGTTGAATTTGCTTCCCCGTCCACGGGGTCTGAGTGCAAGGACGGAATTGTCCCAGGCTGCAAGAGAGCAGAACACGTCCAGTGCACAGATAGATGAGCGCACTACCGCGCTCTGCGGTGAAGATGCGAATATATGCGAATATGCCAATGAACCCGGCACCTGGCAGGCAAGTGAATTTTCTGAATAATCCATCCGCCACGGGGTACAAGGCGGTCAATGACACTCTTTAATGTTTTTTCCGTTCTTCAACGGGAATTTGCGCTGGTCATTTCGTGACCCCGGAGAGCCTGCGCGGTGGCTGTGGCATCAAGCTGGCCAAGGGACGCTGCGATGGGCAGGGAATCGGCTGCCTTGATTTTGGGAACCATGCCCAGAAGTATCACTATCGCCACAGGGCCGGCCATATGGACGTGCACCCCATTGGTGGCGAGCGTTGATCGTATGCACCCCAGCGCTGGGTGGCAGCATTTGGAAGCTACGATGGAAAACCATTGACCGGGGCGCCATCCTTGTTGGGGAAAAAGTTAGCATATCCCGGATATTCGTATCAGAGATATGGCGCCCACGTCATGATCGATATTCAAGATATGGGTAAAGATATCTTACCTTTTCCAAGGTGGCCCAAGTTCGTCCATCATAGCGACTAATGTTTGAGCCCAAATCCGGGTTAAATTCCAGGTTTGTTGCGCAAGCTGATTTCCAAATAGCTTGAATGTTTACTCATCCCAAAGTGTGGGCCTGTCAGGACTTGCTAAAGCGAAATCTTAGGGAAGGCGACTGAAGGCAGGATCCACGGACGACAAACAAGCAGTCATTGAGGGAGATTTTGTGAGTGAATTTAAAATAGATTAAGGAGCTGCGCTCAAGGCAAGCATGCGATGTGGAATTGTTGATTGATCACAGCCCCCGCTGGCTGCCACTCGCTCCCAAGCAATGGGGAAATCAAACACATACCATTATCATAGCCACGCCAGGGGCGACCATGCCTCCAACTTATGATCCTTGCATCACCAGCCTATCCGGAATTCCATCACTCCATCTATCGGCAATGTTTAAAGATGTGCCCCCCAATACAGGGCGCCATATGAGTGCGTCAACTGACCACCTTCCCACCGGCGACAAACGTTTGACGGGCCCACTCAACAACAGCCCTTTTCTCTTCCCACTTCCTACCAGCGCCAAAGGCTTCGGCGTACCAGGCGTGGACTTCGAAAAGTATGTGCGTGACCGAGAACAGGGCTTGGGCACCGACGACCACATTGATCTTGCCTCGTCCCGCTGAAAGCCAACGAGCAACAGCCCTAGCATTCGTACAGGCGGACCAAAATGTGCCATAGGGCTGGGACGCAGAACACGGCCAGGACCCACCTCGGCCACGAGTCGTCGATGGGCCTCCAGTGGGCGATGTTCTCTTGCTGCACCTCAGCGGCGGTCCGGGTCATCAAGAAATCCATCCTCGAAGTGTGGTCCAGGATCAAGAGGGGAAGCATCCACATCGCGCAGCAAATGAGAGTGAAGAATGTGACGCCGTGCTCGCACCTCCCGGCGGCTCCTCTGGGGACCGGCAGGGCCCCTTGTGCCACAGTGCTGCCTTGCAGCATAGACCAGAATATCACGTTGACCGTGTCCCAATTTCCCGCGAAGCGATCATCTCCGAAGTCCGAGTTCATGGCACAGACCCTCGGCGCGTGAACCACCGCAAAGAACAGAGAGCCGGCGACGTGCACCGGCACGCGGATCTCGATGCGCATGGGGAAGGCAATTGGCAGGACGAAGAACAGCCGGAAGAGGTCAAAGTACATGACCGCGTGCTGGGCGTCAGGACCGCTTGGGGCCAACGGCCAGCGGTTGAAGGCGAGGTAGGACCAGAGCCAGTAGATGAGCGCCAACGCAGTCCATCGCTTCCGGGCAGCAGAGTGCTGCCGCCGGCCTTCGGCCAACAGGGCCACGGTGTGGACGATGAGGGGCGGCGGCCGCCAAGGCGTCAATCACACGTAGTCCATCCCCAAGCCAGCAGTACAAGAGGAACCAGAGGGACCCAAAAGCGTGCAAACAGAAACCAAGTTCCCTCAGGGGTCCCGGGTACGGTTGCTGGGAGACGTAGGCGTTTTCCAGGCGGTCGTCGCAAAATCGATTCCCAACCGCCTTCCACAATACCCTGGCGGCTTTCGCCATCGGCTGCGTGTTCTGGGCGTGGGAAGGAACAACGTCGATTTTGTGCGCTGAGCATCTGTTTGACGCCAAAAGCTCGGGCCTACCCCGACAACACGGCGAGGACCACGATAGCATTTAGGCTTGGTCTTTTTACGGCGTAAACAAAGCGTGTATTTGCTTACTTGTAGAAATAGCTTTTGCGCTCTGTGCTTAAAACGCGCAACAGATACGTAGATACACGCCCTGTGTATGACAAAAGGCCTCCATTTGTTACTGCCCTATAGAGTGGTGAGTCGCGCCTTGTCAATTGTGTTTTAAAACAAGCATCCAATCCAGAGCCCAGCAGCAAGAGCTCCCCAAATATGAAACACCGCATTAAGACTCCCAGCAGGGAAATGAACGCAATTTGCTTTCAAGGAAAGAGCACTTCAGAGGGTTGAATCACAGGCTGCCCAATCGGAGCACCCTCCTGACGACCCTGTAGACGTCTCTCTGATTCAACTTGCCACAGAGCGCTGACACGATTCCTAAGGGATCGCAGCTGAACCCCTATGTCCTCAAGGGCTCCAGTACCATGAGGCATCCCTCTTTGCAGCTCAGCACTCACACTGGCCCAGAACTCCCTTTCTAACTGGTAGATCTTCAGAAAAGGGCCAGAAAATCAGAGAACAACAATGCCGAATTGATGGCAGCGATAGGACGGCCATCGGCCAGAAATTTAAAAGAATTCCACAGAATTGCTCTCTCCAGCTCCAGCTCTGCAGGTGAACACTCTCCTGGCTCCCTCACAGCCTCCTTTCTCAGCACCAACAAGTCATCAGAGTACTACACAATCTCCAGGATGATGCAGCTGCCAATGAACCTCCTTGGCAACTTCTTCACAAGTTTCATTTGTTCCTCACAGTTCTTGCACAGAAGTGTTAACTTTGCTTCAATTTCCTCTTGCCTTCGCCCTGCCTTCAAAACCGTCTTGTTCTCAGCAATCCTGTAAGCTGCCTCTTGCTTCCTTCTTCCCTTTCTTCGCTTGCAGAAATATCTCTCTCTTTGCCAGCCACAACTTCCGCAAACTCTCTCCAGCTGTCTCTGATTTTCTTGGTGTCTTTTTGAGCCAGCGGTTGACCAGTTAAGCCTCCAAAGAAGTACCCAAACCTCTCTTTCACGGATGTTCCACGTAGGATCGCACGGATTTGCTTCGCAGGTGGTGTCCCGACACCAGTCGTCTCTTGAGATCCGCCAGAACGTCTACTAGTAGCCAGCCGTCCGATCCCTCGCTTCGCAGTTGACGTCCAGCGCCAGCCGACGTCGCGAATCCCTTCGCCGGCCTATAGTTTATAGTTGCAACAGCTGGCCGGTTATTGCAAAAGCCCATGTTGGAGCCATGGGCCTTGATTGATGCATTTTGAGAGTGATGTTCTATTATGTTTTTCCCCACCTCTACCTTTCACGTCTAAAAACAGCCGCTGCCATATGGACGGCAGTGCTATTGTGAAATTTTGATGTTGCACATTATGTTGTGTTTCTAAAATTCACTACAGGCAGTTAGGACATGGAACTTCAAATGTAAGCAGGTTAGGAGTGTTTTTCTCTCAATTCCTTGGGGACATTGAGACAATCTGGATTACTTGGGTGTTTAGCAATTTATACTGCATTTGGTGTGTTTTCAGTATACTCAACGATATTAGGATTTGCATTCATGTTTTTGAGAGATTAGATGGACCCACCAAAATGATGGAATAAAAAAATTACCGGTGTTGTTATGACAATTGTATCATCTGTTTGTAATGGAGCTTTGGCCAATCCGCCTCTCTCACCCACTATATAGAGTCCTTGACGTGCGTCCCATGGTGTCCTCCCCTCGGGGGTACCCGTGGGGTAGCGCAACATGCTGCATGGCGGACCTCCAAAGAATCCCCAGTTTGTGTAGGCGGTCTAGCCGTCTGATACTTGCACAAACTCACCAGAACCGTCGAAGGCAACTGAGACCCTTGTACCAACCCCCACTCTGTGTGTCCATGAACCCGAGAGTTGGTTGTTTTCAGTGTGTGAGACACTCCTTTAGACTAAAGTGCGTTTGGGAGTTCTGAGTTTGCGTGGACCGACCACGGGGTTGCAGCTGCTGTGCGGAGCATTGCAAACACATATTCTAAGGTGCGAATTCATGAGGAAGTATTGGATGCTCGGTGCAGAAGGATATCGACTGGCGAAATGTTGGGATTCGTGAAGATGGTCATGTTGGATAGCGATTCACATGCATCATTGGCTGCCAACACCCAGATTGTGTTGGCATGTGTGGAAGCTGTGGCAAAGGTGGTGTCTGCCGTCAATAAGGCCGTCTACCGTTTGGTAGATGCATGGCGATATTGTTGGATTTCCCGGGCATGGCATGGCATTGAGAGTCGAAAGCCTGAGCGTGGGCCGGATCATCAATCAATTCAACCCCGTGTATCACTTCATTCGTGTCCTGTTCATTGTGAACGTTACAACTGCTATTTTCTGCACGATGGGGCGTTTTATGCAGCTCCCCATTTTTGTAAATTCCATCGTTACGACTTTGTACCGCATTCTTGTGACAGAGCGTTGTGGTTTTTTCTTTCGCTCTGGCGTCGTGTCTAGCTGGCTCTGGTCCTGCAAAACAAAGGCACCTCTTCCCCACGCAAATCGACCCCTCCCTTCGCCGCGCCAATCCACGTCTTTCATCAGCTCGGCGCCATTCGCTCGCCCTTGTTTATCCAGTGACGCCTTGGAACTTTCCGGACCAAGGACGAACAACGCCCAGGAGCTTGCAGTCTGCCAATTAAACACAGGGAGGCGTGCTCTGTATCTTAAGCATCGACTCTGGTGTCCCGCCCAGGGCGCTCAGTCCTTTGCCCCAACTGCCCTTTAATCAACCGCGAAACAACTTGAATGGTTGCCGGTGCGGAAGGCACACGTATTTGCGATTGATGCGGCGATTCCAGAGGTGGTGGTGGTGGTGGGTGGTGAGGGGCAACCAGGGGGCGATTCTGCGCATTCCTTCCGCAGTGACGGGGTCGTCCAAAACGGGGGTTGGTACCTCCGACACCGGCGTTCCGTTGGAGAATCGCGGGCAGCTGCGGAATGCCGCCTCGTCGGGGCGCAGGCGGCCAGCTGTACGAGGCATGTGGGTCCGATCCCCATTGGCACCGTTCCCATTATCACCCACCGCAAAAGAAGGCCAAACGTTACGTTAACATGTGCATGGTTTGGTAACCAAACAGTAAAAACCTCAACAACATTACTTCCCCCTGCACCAGCGACCGAGGGTATTCCCAACGAACGTGACAGCACTGCAGCCAGGTTCAGCGCAGCGAAACCATCTTCTTGCCGCGCGTATTTGGGGGCCGCTGAATAGGAGGGCCCGTTCATACGGATGCTTATGGCGATGCGCGCAAACTCTGAAAGAGAATGGCGAGAGCATAGCGTTGCAGCAAAGAGGGCAAGCGGCAAGGTTTCCCAGCCCCACAAGGGAGCTAGGCGAACGTGCGGCCAGGACGTGCATCATGGATCCCTTCTGGCTCACCTTCACGGACGCAGAGCTGGAGCAACGATATCGCCTGCACCTGGCGAACAGGCAGTCTTCTCCGATGGACATGTGGTACTGGTGTTGGGGTGTGGCCATCCGGGTTGCGTCGGTAGCGAGGTTCGGGGGATGTTTGAGGCTCCTCGCCTGCTGGCCCTGCATCTTGTACCTGGTTTGGATGGAAGTGGAGCTCTTGATACGACGGAGCGCTGACGCCGAGCGGAGGATTCGATGGAGAACCAATTTGGTTGTTGCATCCAGGTAGGTGCTTTGGTCTGGCGGCGCCCAACGAAGATTTTGGGAAGGGGCCTTGGTGCTTGGAGCAATTTGTGCCAGCCAGGCGACGGGTGGCGCCTCTGGGGGCGTTTATGTAAGGCCAACTACTTGCAAAAGGGTTTTAGAAAATGGGTCTCGGCTGTCTGGGTAACAAACACCAACAGCCAACCAGCCAAGTCAAACAAATGGATGGTTGGATGGATGGATGGCATGCAAAGTCTATCTCAAGAATGTGGGCCCTGTGCCTTGGTTCAAACAAGTGTTCGAAAGTGGTTACAATGAGTAGGGCTCCTGTGGGACATATTGCTGCTATTTACGCACCGTCTTCACCACATGGCGGAGACAGCACGGCATTCCCAGTGAAGTGTTATGACCTATCACATGATACGTTGCAACAGTTTGTTCAGACCCAGCACTTAGTAGCAACATGGAGACTTGGAGGCATTGTCAGCTTGTTGGATCTGCAGCAAAGTATTTGCGATCGTACACACTCACAGTTGTATGACCACAGAGGATGCCCCCCAATAAAATGTATCAAGATACTATCCGTTTTGGTCTGAAGCTTGTTGTTGCAGGTATGGCGATGGACATGGATGTACAGCTGACCATTGATGGACACCTGACTGTTGTATTCTTTACATCACCCTTGAATTCATAATAGCAATCTGTGGAAGTAGATTGTGAGCGATGCTGACAGCGCATTTGAGTGATGTGGGACCTTCCAGAAGCGGTTGTGCACAATTATTGGTGCTGCAGCACCTGGAGCACCCAACATTGTCCGAAATTTGGTATTCTTTGTGTTGAAGCAACACACTATAAAGTCATTCAGAGTAGGTTTTCCTGCTGTCCAGTTTCTATGCCTTCCTGCAATTGTCTCGTCATGCAGTTGTTTCCTTCAAAGTCTTGGATAAGTCACTTCAATTTTTTTGTCATGGGTTGGGTAGCTCGGTGGATACTGCCGCAACATGCTGATGCACACAACTGAGCCACGGAGACTCAATTCTAATAAAGCTGGTATTGTTTGTTGGTGGAAAGAAGCCCCACATTATGTGCTAGAAGAAGACCCTTTCAATTTCGTGAACACGGACACTGCATGCAATGTAAAAGTCCCCCACAAATGCTCAGAGAATAACTTGCAGCCATGGGCCAATGCTCCGCGTGGACATTGTGCAGGACTCGTGCTTCACACCATGGACGCTACCATCTGTTGCAGCAAGTCATGGCGTTGACAAGCCAGCTGCATGTTCCACCTTCCTGTGGCAACCCAAATTTGCGTTCATGGCATTACATGGAGCACCGGCCCCAAAACTTGAACACACTCCTGACTCCAGAGTGAATATGTGTCTGCGAGTATGGCCACCGCATTAACCGCCAAAATTGCACGAGATCATGAAAAATGGACATGCAGGGGAGACTAGAATGTGCAATCCAAGTCGCCTCACGATCATAGATGCAAACGCCATGCATTGCTTTCGCAGTAAACAAATGGACAAGGTGCGAACATTAAATGCCCTTTAGGGCACTTTTTGCTCACACCTAAGTACCCAGTTCTTTGATCTTGTTCCCACTTCGCCTAAAAGGGTTTTCGCCGAAATCGTCCGGCACCATTGTTAGCTGCCATTTGGAGCGTGCTCGCTCCGGGAGAAGCTCAT
Organism: Ostreobium quekettii; assembly: GCA_905146915.1. Taxonomy (NCBI): domain Eukaryota; kingdom Viridiplantae; phylum Chlorophyta; class Ulvophyceae; order Bryopsidales; family Ostreobiaceae; genus Ostreobium; species Ostreobium quekettii. The sequence goes on along the minus strand of CAJHUC010002371.1, from coordinate 16,329 downwards.
CTTAAGCACGACAGCATTCGTATTATGACATGGATTACGCGACGTATCGAACGGTAACATGCGCAATGAGTGATTACTAATGGCATATTTGCATTTTGTTGTCTTGCCTTATTTGAGGATGTGGATCCCATCTGCTAAATAGGAAGCAGTTCACATACGCAGGGTGAGTTTTGTGAAGTCGCTGTTGCATTATTCTTTGCCTTGATTGGCGTCCTGGCGAAACTCGGCCTACTGTTGATCACATCTACAATGCAGGGCTCATCGGTCGAGATGGATAAAAAAATCAACAACTGGTGTCTTCAAGGGAATATATTGCGTTGTCTGCGCAAACATATCCGTGTATATCAGGGTGCTCACTGTCCCCCCTAATCAGGGTTTATAAACCCTGTTGGGCTGGCGTGGGCCGGTGGATCTCACTGGAGTGATGAGCTCGTGAACATCAGGAAAATTTGTCTCACTTGTGACAGTGTGGTGCAGCGGGGAAAAAAGGATCCAAAACTCAAAAATGCCAGCCACGTCGGCCAAGACGCACAATAGACAGAATGTCATGTGAATTTCCGGTGTTACCTAAGCAAATGAGCTCACGGCTTAGAGTCCCAGGCATCAGATTTAGGATCCTGCAACTGCAAAAAAATATTCCTTAACATACAAATGAACGTCTTGAAAACAGAAGAAAATTAAATCAACTATTGTACTCTTCAGACTTTCTAGCTTCCCTTTTCAGTACGCTGAATTGAATCCAATGATACTCAGACTAGTGTGGCCTCGGCACAGAGCAGCTAGGCAGCTGTCGATATTGTTCCAAATTATTGGCGCGCTAAGTGCTCCATTTGAGCCCGAGCACTTGTTTCCAAAGACATTCTTATCTTGACAAACGATCATTTAGGCTCGAATTGAAACATACTCAACGCTGCTTCGTTCTTTCATTTCATGAATTTTCCGATTTGCATCAACTCAGTCATAATGGGTCAAATTCTGTGCCGTATTAACGATGAGAAGTGATAAACATGGGGCATCACTCCCAATGCTGCGCGGCTTAATTTTCGAGGCTCTCGAGAAAAGTCAAGTTTTTGGCACCAAAATTTGGGCTTGACGTGTGCGGTAGATGGCGATTACAATACCCAGATTTTGGCCATATTCGTTAAAACTCAGCTGCGACGAAATACCCAGGAATGTGGAATACCCCAGATTGCATGAATTTAGAGTGGCTGTATTTGATAGGATTAAACTACTAGTCTTATTCATTCTTCCTGTTCACACCATGGCGTGCTGTGCCAGGTTGCTTCACTGCTTGGAGATCGGCATGGGTGCTGTTGACTACGTGTACGCTTTCACAATATTTTGCTATGACGGCATCCCCACCCATCCGCTGCTATTAGGCCTCTCCTTCTACATGGCGCACGGCATCTGTGCAATGCTCTGCCTGGGTCTCTTTCTCCCCCTCATATTCAGGTTGCATTTCCCCTTGCAACTTGGGGCGGCTGTTTTCCTTTTGTCAATCATTGGCCCCGAGTTATGTTTGCAAACTGGTGGAGGAGCTGTGCCTGGGACGGGCTGGTTATTTGAAGTATTGGACGCCTTGGCATTATGGGAGGCCCGCATTGTCGTTGGCGCTTTCACAGGTACCGAAATTTCATGGAAGGTGCAGTTTCCGTGCCTGCATATGGCTATGTTTGCTCAATTCTACATTGGATTCGGGGTACTTTCATACTTGGTGTGGCGCTTCGAGCGGAACTCAAGGGTAGCGTTCGTGCAAGAGATGCCTTTGGAGGAAAGACAGAATACGTCTGTGAAGCGGTTGCATTGGAGCATTTCAGTTGCGCACTTTGCCGTTTTTCTCCTAGCTTTCGGTATTTTGTGGACCACCTTGTTAGTCATGGCTCCAAACATAATGGGGTGGAGAATGCGAAACAGCGGACATCAATCTTGTTCTGTTGCATTTTGAGGTTGCAAAAACAAGGTGGGGATATCGATGGACGTTCTCTGTTCATGAACGGGCAGCGGTAATGCGCACTGCCGGGAACGGATTGGAACATTCCAATCATGAGTAATTGAATCCTGGAAATTAGCTGTGTTGTTTTATTTTCTTCAACTATGAATAACATGGCCCGAAGTAGTATAGCATTGCACGCTTATCAGTTGGCTTCCGTTTCTCACACATTAAAGGTGTCATGTTCAGTACTGGCAATGTCAGCATGGCTTACGCATTTGGAATCGTCAGCAAATATCCGCCATTAGAAGCCCAGCTCAAAAGGATGGCCGTATTGTGCAGAACAGTTGACCATTGTACATTGAGCTGGTCAAGGGTTCAGCACTGTGTCCTCGCCAATTTAGTCCTTGGATGTGGCACAAATAGTCAAGACGCCAAAGCATTCACAGCACAACAGGTAAGTTTTTGGAGATGTTGTTGCTTCCGTTGTGTATCCACGATGTCGTGGAAGGTGCCTGAAACGAATCACCGATGGTTGTAAATCAGCCTTGTGACGACCACTTGCAGAGCATATGTGGGTGTCTATATCTGCAGATTTGGACCCGCAAACTATCGCCATTCTCTGGATAGATGTTGTAATGCATAAAAACTATAACCTTGATCGGATTGACAGATGGTCTCGCCCAACCGGTTGTAGTTTCTGGTTCAATGTTTCAAGCAACAGTTTACGGCCGCCAAATTGGCGGCTTCAAATGAAATGCGCCGTTCCCAGACGAAAACAACACCAACACAACCCATGGTACCATGAACACCTTTAACGTATAGAATACTAATATTCATCCGAAATTCAGTGCTTTATGTGCTGAACTGGATCTGAAAGAAATAGTCTTGCCCCAGTGCGTTGCTTTTGTTGATGGTAGAGTGTCCGTGCCCAAGCAACATATGCCTGCGTTGTTTTGCGTGGAAAAGGCATCTGTGGCAATGCGAATTCCGAAAGTCACAAGGGAAAGCGTTCTATAGTGAGAACCTGGTGCGTGAGACAAGCAAATTTGTTTGCCTTATACTTCTTTAGTACTTCTTAAGTACTTTTTAATGTAAGGCTGACTAGTCATCCTCGAGGACATGACAACAGGCGCCCGTGATGGAGGAGGATAGCAATGGAACTTCTTGGGTATTCGTGTTTGTTCACGTTTTCCATATGTACAACCTTACTGTGTTTTGAACAAGCCATTACTGCGCGTTGTGAGACGAGAACTTCCAAAGCGTCTATAGGCATCTGGAAGCGCTTCGGGGTAGTGACCAAGGCTGGCGGTAGAAGATGACGCTGCCATTCTCTGTGCACACCCTTCATCAAGATGTTTTGGCAGGCGATTGGCGTTCGCTTTCGTGACGACCGTTTGGAAGGCGCCTACGCGTCCCAGCAGCCCTACCCGGGGCCCTTGAGGGAGTTTGGGCTCGGTGTGCACGCCTGTGGTTCCTTGTGGCTCCTCCTGTACTGCTTGCTTGGGGATGGACTAAGGGTGCTTGACGCTCTGCCGGCCATCGCGCCCCTCGCCTTCCACACCACGACCCTGCTGGCGGAATGCTGGCAGCGGCAGCCTGTTGCCCAGAAGCGGTGGACTGCGCTTGCGCTGATCTTCTGGCTCTGGTCTTACCTCGCATTCAACTGCTGGCCGTGGCCTCCCAGCGAGCCCGACGCCCTCCGAGTGCTCTTGTACTTTGACCTCTTCCGACTCTTCTTCGTCCTGCCAGTCGCTTTCCCCATGCCCATCGTGATCCGCGTGCCGGTGCACGTTGCCGGCTCTCTGTTCTTTGCGGCGGTTCATGTGCCGAGGGTCTGCGCCCTGCTGGGCCCGGACTTCGGCGAGGATCGCTTCGCGGGAAATTGGGACACGGCCAACATGGTATTCTGGACCATGCTACAAGGCAGCACCGTGACCCAGGGGCCCCTGCCGGTCCCCAGACGGGCATCTGGGAAGTGTGAGCACGGCATCGCGTTCTTCGCGCTCGTCTGCTGTACGATGTGGACGCTTCCTCTCCTGATACTGGAGCACACTTCGAGGGTGGATTTCCTACAGACGCGGACCGCCGCTGAGGTGCAGCAAGAGAACATCGCCCACTGGAGGCAAATCGACGACTCGTGGCCGCGATGGGTCCTGGCCGCATTCTACTTTCCAGCCCTATGGCACATTCTGCTTCGGCTGTACGAGTGCTAGGCCTCCTGCCCGTTGGCTTTCAACGGGATGCGACAAGATCAACGCCGTCGGCGTTGCTGAAGTCCTGTTCTCGGTCACGCACGTGCGTGCCGTCGTCCGAACCTGGGGAACGCCCTGGCGTTTGCCACAGCGCGGAAGTGGGGCGAGAAACGACGTTCGTTGTTTGGGAAAACCCCACAATTTTGTCGCTGGTGGGAAGTAGGACAAGTAACGCACTCACGTTGTGACCTGGAATGGGCAGTACATCATGAACTGATCGGTATATATCGGTGATAGAATCTGGGCAGGCGGGGTGTTGCGCTTCTTATAAGTAGCCCCTGCCTCGTGTAATTACAGGATGCAGGCATGAGCGCACCTGGCGTGGCTATGGTTCGGGCATTTTTACTTCTCTGCATTTCAGGGGTGCAGGTGTCCGACAGCTGGGGTTGTGATCAACCAAGGATCCAGCATCCCTGTGCTACACTTGTCTTGAGCGCAGCTGCTTGACATAATTTTATGCACTTACAGAACAGAATGTCGCCCAGCGCCTTCTTGCTTTTCGTTAGTGGGTTCACCCTGCGGTCATAGCCTTTCTCTAAGATTCGTTTCACTAGGTCCCTGATGAACTCACACTTCGGGGATGAGCAGATCTCCAAGCCTGTGCAAAGCATCACTTAGCGACAGAGGAGCTTACCTAGATTTTGGATCAAACATCAAACGTTAGAGTGGCCGGCTTGTGGGAAAAGTACCATTTCTTCGGCATTATCCGTGATATTGAACATGCTGTGGGTGCCATACCCTTGGCACGTACTACAGTAGTATATCCAGGACGCGCAACTTATTTCGGAAAACGTCGGCGCCCAAGGCCCTGAATAGAACCTCCTCAGGGCAAGGCATGTGCGAGCACAGACGGATCCCGGAACCCAATTGCCTGCCTGCTACTGAGTGCCGATGCCACTATTTCTCCTACATACTACCTGTCTCCCAAAAGACTTGTCCAGTCCCCTACTTGCACAAACGGTGGTAAAAAAATGTGAGTTACAAGATTTGACCAAAAACTTCAACATGCCATTTCAAGTCCTCTATGCAGATCTTCAAGCGTTGTCAAAGGCGGTGAAACGGGCGTTGCCCTTTTCCGGGGCCTGGGGCGGGGTATGGAAAGTCCTTATTACCCTTCCACAAGGTTGATCAAATGACTGCCCAGGTTATTATGTATGTCATGGTCGCTTAGTGTGCACTAGAGAAGTGGTCCAATTCCAAATGCATTATGCAGGAAAAAGGCTTGATCATCACAACAGATATTGGAGTAATATAGGACCAGAATTTCGTGGAAATTGCGATATAAGGCCAAGAGGGAACTCAATCGACGCAAGAGCATCGACCATCAGATGCATCATGCTGGGAGGGTCATTGGTGCTGGTTCCCACCAAAAGCACGTTATATGATTGAGACGTACCTGGTTAGTGTTTCAAAGCTGAAGTGTTGGAGACAAGATTTAACACAATAGGAGAAGAATATTAAGATAATTCACAAAGATTATGAACGCTACAATTCCCAAACACTTGAAAAGATGTGGTATTGTTTATTTGTTGTCTACAACTTGGCTATCTCAGAATATGAGGAATGAGTCGGGAACATAAAGAAAATGCAAACGCAACAATGTGGATAAAGGCCCGGGTGGAAGTCGAAGGTGACTCTATTGGCAGGCCTGTCAATGTCTTGTTGTATGGTGATGTCTATGTTATCGAGATCTACATCAACATAGAATCAAACCAACAATACTCTTTTGATGAAAGATTGACTAATTGAGTGGATATTGCAAAGATATGGCAAGACATTGGAGCGGACATGATTTGGGACCTGTATGATACCTAAATCCTACGGCATGCTCTGGGGCAGACTCAGTCAAAAGACTCTATGCGGCACTTGCACTGGTAGAAAACAGCCTGTTTGCGAGGCCAGCTGCAATGCCATTTTGACACAAATCGATGCCGTCACAGTGAGTGCGACAGCATAAAAGGGACTGTGATGGCATCAATTTGTGTCAAAATGGCATCCCAGTTGGCATCGCAAACAAGCTGTTTTATACTGGTGTTGCCAATTTTCAGTCCCCGATTCCCTGTAGCCTTGTACTTCCTGTGTGGGATTATGTTCTAGCTTTCTGGTGGGCGAACCTCCTAAACCTGCATTGGCACCTTTTCGATAGATCCCAAAATTGCCATAAAAACTACTGGAAGAGGTCTCTGGCCAAAGGCGATAGCCTGGTGGACATGTCCATGACCACAACAGTTCTGAGCCCCATCCAAGCGCATGACATTAATTAGCTTTTCAACACGTGTGTTTATGTCAAGAAAAATATCATCGCCTAGTAGATTCGGCATGAGTCAGGCCAAATGGGAGCCGAAATCAAAATGGGGCCAAGAGCCATGTTGGCTCGTTGATCTGGGAGCGGCATACGTCAATCCAGGCTACCAAACGATGATCTGGGGCCCAAAACCAGTCACCTAGCACCGATCGTCACCTTGATCAAGAATATAGTTCCCTTGCGTCACAATACCCGACCGGAGAATTTTCCCATATGTACAGGTCCACATCTGCGGACATTGATGCCTACGTGTTGACTCCAGCCGGCCAGCGCAATATTGGTTGCAAATCGCTTTCAAGACTTCTTGCGTACGTGGCGAACGTAGTGACAGCTTGGAAACTCATTTATTGCCCCATTAAAAGCTTGGCGCCTTGAGAAATTTCACTACATCCTCGAACAGAAATGCCCACGAAGCAATGTTTAACCCTGTCCAAAACTCGATGGTGATCAGTTACCCGCACTGCATTGTAAGCGAGTCTTACCACATTAAGTTCTTAGTGCGTAGGTGTGATTGCGACTCCAATTGAGCAGGCCATGCTGACAATATAGGAATTAAAAATGTGACAAGGGGAACGCCACTGAAGTAATTACGCAGTACCACATTGCAATCGGATCATATACCTGATGTTGTACAAATGAGCGGAATTTCTAACCAATGTGTCCAATAATCAAATAACCCTAGCCGGTGAATGGCTAGGATTATTTCCTAATGAATTCGTTATTGATTGTCTCCAAATACTTCTTCTGTCCCAAATTAAATGAAACAATCTGTTTGCATGGTCGCATTCTAATCAACTTCTTGTCAAATTTGCTTTAAATTTTGATGAGAGCGCCGCAACTCACGTTGGTACACGCTGCAAAATTTTTGTGAAGAACGCATAAGTATTGGTCAAATGATTGTACTCTGAACCCACAGGATTTTTCCGAAAACCCCAATTTTCTCAGGCTGGCCCCGCCCCCTCCCCGCCCGCCCCCCAAAAACTGGCCCCTCGACCAGGTCGCTTTGCGTCTATCGGTGCACAGCGCTGTGTGGTTATCTGCGGCCACCGCTATGGCTGCAAGTTGGAGGCGTTCCTCTCAAAGTGCAGAGGGTGCGGAACCAAGTTTCGTACCGCTCGATCGTCGGTGGCGACCGTGGATTCGACAGCCTATTCAGCGTTTCAGATTTGGATCGGAAGTTGAGAAATCGACGAATTTCACAACCACAGCGTTTTTGAAAGGGGCTACCGCCATATGTGGGGTGGCCAAAAGTGTTAATGCCACCACCAAAAGTTTGGGGAAATGCGATTGTGAATTCGCTGCACAGCAGCGAAAATATCGCTGGAAGCGGCTGTGCCTGGCACAGGCCAAAAGGGGCACTTCGATTGCCATTCAAGCCACTTTGAAAGACGCTGCTGCAAGAGATTTTAGATGCCGCCCTTGCAGAACGCAGCAGCACCACTATGCACCATTTGGGATCTCCAATGGAGCATTCACACACTCCATCGGTCATATTTGGTGAGATTGATGCCTTTGTTGGCAGGTGTTCCCAAACACGCCATTGATTGGAGATCAGCAACGAATGGAAAGCGTTCGGTGTACGCAGCTGTTTTTTGGCTAGTCTTTAGACACTGGGAGAACTGCTGGCATCGGCAGATCCCAGATATGTCCTTGCGTCGCCATGGACGGTGGCGGGGATATCCGCAAATCCGTGATGACGAGATGGGCAGCCATGCGCCATCTCTGCTTGTTGTCCATCTCGATGGGTGCCGGTCGTTGCGACAGAGTTAGAGCGAGGTTGGCCGCTGTAACCTTACAGTGCCCTGAAGTCGAGAAAGAGGGGCTACAGTTGTGTGCTGGGTCATCTCGGACACGGGACCTATGTTTGGCGGGCGGGGTATGCCCTGGAAGGGACCAAATTCTGCACTAGAGTAGTGCATGTTCAATGCATTGCCAAATGCGGTGTACTTAATCGTTCTAGAGCACTCTAACCAAGGCCTCATAGGAGAGTGATGCTCATGCAAGGCACTGCGCCGTCGGAAAGAGGTGGCATATACTGTATGTTCATCACCAGGGTATGGCCATTTCTTGGGATATGGGGGCCCATATCCCAGTCACTGGCCTCTAAATTTTGCGACATTGGCCACATCTTGGGGAATTGGAATATCCTAGGCATACCCCAGGATGTGGGTGCCCATATCCTGGATATGAAGTGTCCAGAACCTAAGGCATATTCATTTACTCGTCCACATCGTCGCCGTATTCCAAGATATGGCGCGCCATTGCCATCATCGATATCTAGTATGTGGGGCCCCCATATCCTCGTCCATATCCAGGATATGCAACTATTTCTCTGAGGGATGGAGACGGAGTCGGAATCACTGACACGAAGTTGGAAAAAGCTCACAGCAAGGTGCTCATTTGTGTGGAATTCAACGCAAGCTGGCGACGACAAACGACGCCTTCCCAACCTTTTGGATGGCGCAGAATGGTTTCTATTCAAACCAGAACACACAATCCATCCTCTAATGTCTCGCGTCACAGGGATAAGTAAAGACTAGGTTAAAAGCTTCGCACAGTATTAGTGTTTTTGCTGACTCGAAGGCGCCATTATCCCAATGCCGCTATGGGTGATGGGCAGCATTAGTGACCGATATAGTATGTGGTCATTGTGTGGCATCCGAAACAACCGCCAAAGAAGCATAAGTACCCAGCACTTTGCAAAGGCATGTACATGAACAATGATTGACTTGATAATTGTCCTTTATTTGGATAAAATATGCTCCAATGTTGTTCCTTGAAATACTGACACATGATTGCTACCTTCAGTATTTCTCCACCTCCCATTAAAGAGCATGACCTTGTTTTAATCTTACTTCATTCGCATTGCATGCTTTGTTGGGTGGTTTTTGCCACGCGCCAAAACTTCAAGCCGGCGAGTCGAATGATGGAAATGGGGAACATTCATTCGGAGAGGAGAACAAATAGCCACACTTGGGGGGCCCACAGGCTAACACTGCCCTAACACAAACCCGTGTGTGCCCCCACACTTGGAAACTGCTGGGACGGGAAGTGAGCAAGGCAGTTTCCGACGGATTTAGTTGTACCCAGACTGATGCATTAAGGGAGGAAGACACGAATTACAGGTTCAGTACCGCTTGAGTTCATGCCAGCATGCCATGAAAATGGACAACCTGACCCACCAACAGGAGGTGATCAGACCAACAGTTAACATCTGTTTGCATACGCGCTTAGAACGGCGCTTCCAAGGGGAAAAGCGCAATGGCAATCAGGGATTGGGTACAGGAGACTCTTCAGCGCTTTCCAAAGAACTAAATACCGATCCTGCCCGTGTGATTTCGCAGACGACAGTTCGGTATGATCTGGATCAAAGGCATTCATCTCAGAAGATCATGTCAGATAGAGCGTCAATTACCGACCAGGAGGCCCGAACACCATTCCGGTGGCTGATGAAAGATAAGATCTAGTGAACTAAGGGGATTCTTTAGGTTCTGGCCGCACGCCGTTTTGTTGAAGCACAAATGCGGCCACTGTGGTTGAAACTTCGCCGAACGGTGCGTTCCTTCTCGACAGATCCCCCAACATAAAGGTTATAATAGAATTTGCTTCCCTTCCCACTGGAATTCCACTCCCTTCCAGGCTTGTTATTTACGCCGTAAACCCAGATCACATGACGTCTTTACGGGTAAAAATACGTAAATACAATGTAAAAACACCCTCGTGTACATAAGGACAGTTTATACAGCCTTCGAAGGCTTCTTCCCAAAGCTTCGGAACCGCGGGGAATGGAATCCAGACGCACTGTAGTGGGCAGAAAACGATTTTTTTCCACTCCATCGTGGCCCTTGCCGAGTGGAAGCGGACGCTGTGTTGCGGGCGCTCAAGGGGGCGGAGTACTGATCACTGTACGCAACTTCATCGTGTAACCTGGTTGTCACAGCGAGCAGCAAAAACGTAAAAGAACTTTAAAAGCAGCCTCTTTTGCAAATTTACGTTTTTGGGAGTAAGACGTAAAGGCAAACGTAAATAACAAGCCTGCTCCCTTCGAAGGGCTGACTTGTCCCAGGGGAAGTAATCACCACATTTGCAGTGCGCAGGTGGACGATTGCGCTCCCTTTCTGTTCTTGAAGATGCGAACCCCTGTGCCAACAAAGTTGTCCATCAGACTGAGCTAAGGGGAATCGTTACATCCAGGGACGTCATTACCGCAGAAAATTGCCTGGACTGATGAACGGGCAGCGCGAAAAAATCGCGCATGGGTGACCTTCGACAATCTTTTGTTCGAGTTCCCCATCTAAGGGCGGCTAACGTTCCTCTCCATTCTGATCGTGTGCTGTCCTGCATATGTGGTTGTATGCTTTCGGGATATGGTGCTCTGATTAAAAACTTCTGAGCACCACTCTTTTGCTCTATACACTTGTGTCAAACTTCCTTAGCCACACCGGTTCGAGACCCCGCTCATCGCAATCGAATGCGTGCAGCGATGGGCCACATCGCAGTACAACTCAAACAGTTTTGGTTCGACCTCCGTGGCAACCGTGGTGCATGCGGTGCTCAGACGCACTCGCCGTGCTTGGACGTACAAGTAACCAAGACTCAACTTGTCTTAGAACCAAACCAAGAGAAGCCACGAGCAATACTCGGGCTCTCTTTGAATAGCAGAGTATGCCTCATTTTTGACCCACAAGAACTTACACTCAAAACGGTGGAATGAACTAGCACTTCACACACGCATCATGCACTACCCCACCCCACGGCAACGACCCACAGCTCCAATTCACAGCACCAAATCACGATCACCAAAATTAGAAAAATTGTTGTGAAGCGTCCTCCCGCCATCTCAACCAAGTTGACGAGCGCATCAGTCAGCCCGCACATGAGCAGCTGTTCGCACAACATGGCAGCTGCGGCTGCCTTGGTGTGTTATAGTTTCATCTCTTTTAAACTGGCTCCTTATTCTGTATTCACTTTTCTCATTGAGCTTCACTGCTCTCTCCTTCTCGCTGCCAATCTCCCTCGTCGACGTGATCAAACGTTTTCGATTCCGCAGCTCTCCTGTCGGGACCTCTCCCGTACCCTTTTCCCGGTCGCCTGGCCGCTGCTGATCAAGCCGCCACCTGAGGCAGGAGCGCCCGGCTCTCTGGCGTTCGGATTGACCTGTCGCCGATGCACAGCCCCCAATGCTCATTGCCCGCAGAATGTCGGGGTCCTCTCCAACACCACGTGCGCAGGCCGAGCCCAACCTCATCGACTTGATATTACTGCACCTTGCAGCAGCCGCAGGATTTGCCGCGGGACGGGAGCAACGAGAAACTCGCCGGTGAGAAGCTCCCAGCACACCGTCCGACATCCCTGCCCCTCGTCACACCTCCTGCGCAAAACCCCCTTGATTGATTCCTGTCCGCCCGACTTACCTCATCCAACCAAGCAAAGAAGCAGCACGCATTAGAGCGCAGGAGAGCCATCCTCACAGAAGTCGAGCAGGGCGCCGGGCCTGGCGGCCTCATGGACCCCTTCTTCCTCACGTTCTCCAGCCGCGAGCTGGAGCAGTGGTACCTGAAGTATACGGCTGAATCGAGGGACCTTCACATCGACGCGTGCTACTGGTGGTTGGCGGTGGTGATACGCGCTCTGGCGCTGGTCAAGTTCGCCGGCAAGCGCGAGCACAGCCACCTGGCGATGTGCTACGCGCACCTGGCATGGCTGCTGGCTGAGGCGCCGCTTCGGCGGGCGCTGGGGCGCCGCGGCCTGTGGCGGCGGCGGGAGATCATCGTCGTCATCTCCAGGTGTGACGGAAGCGATTTTGAGGGTGGTACGCAGCGGGAAGGGGACCCCGGGACGGAAAACTGGGGTTTGATGAGTGGGGATGGATTGCACGGGCGGCAAAGATTGGAAGGGGGTGTTTCACCACAGCTTGGGTCGGATCTTTGGGCCAGAGAGCATGCCGTGGGCGTGTCTAAGCCCTTCACGATCGAAAGGATTTCGCGTCGCGGTGAAGCGTTTCCTTTCTCGGCGTTGCGGCCGATCGGTGTATCCTGCGTTGTTCGGATGGCATCGCCGGTGGAGGGGCTGTGGGCGGAGGAGGAGGGCGTGCGTGGCCTTGAGGAACGGTGTCTAGGCACGCATCCGGTGCACCGCATCGGAGGCCGTGTCGAATGCAGGCTTCCGGGGCGAGGGAGCTCAGCCTGCCCTGGACGCTTGCGGGCGCTGTGGGCCCACGGGTGGGGAGCTGCACCCGCCATGTGCATCAACCCTTTCGAGGGATATCCTGTTGTTCGGCGATTTAGCCGCATCCCCGGTGTCTTCAGTGCTATCGGTATCATGGCATAACAGCCGCGTGTTCTAGACGGGCGATAGGACCCCCGGTTCGGCCCTGTGGCGTTCGCGACCACCCGCATCCGCCAGCGCCATCAAATCTCTTTCCTCGCGCCTGTAATGCCGCATCCCTGGGATGCTTTGCAATCACACACCAGCAAGCCCGCATATGGTGTTGGCGTCGCTTTCTTCTGCGGCTATCTGCTGCGCATTTCTCCAGAGGAACGTCGCTTTTATGCTGACCTCACTCGGAGGTAAAGGTCCCAAAGTAGCGTAGTTGTGCCGAAGCGTTTTGTATACTGCCTGATGTCCACACATACCACACATGGTCCACTGCCCTCGCCCTGAGACCCAGGTCCACTGCCAACCTCAAGTTTGATCGATTGGGGGAATCGCAGGCCTCGTGAATTGCTGGAACTCGCCTTAGGGGACACGATATTCTGTCTTAGCTGCCTGTCAGATTATCCAGATGGCCCCCTCCATCTTGCCTTGGATTTAGCCTTGCGTCCATTGTCCTTTGAGCCTTAAAACTCAATTCCGTTGCACGGAGCTTCGACGTCGAAACTGCACAATATGCATCTGCCAGAGAATGACAGCTCAAAGCCCTTCACTGGCCTGTTCCTTTTTGTTGGGGGGTGAACAGTGCCTCTTATGTAATCTGCTTTGCAGAGGAACAACACACATGCTTGTTTTCTGTGTCTGGTCTCATACATATGTTTTTTATGGCCTCGCACGTGACTTTCAGCACTCTGCTGTGCCAGGCTTATCCACATCTGCGAATTTAGCACATCAATCAACGAGCCTGCAGCCGAAATGTTCCAGTTCGAGAGTCCAAACGTTTCTTGTAAATCCATCTTCTTCAGTGTTTTGTGGCATGGTTTGCTGCCCATGGTGTTCAGTGGCGTCTTTCAGCCCCTGCGGTTCTGGCTGCACCTTCCCTTGCACCTCCTTTCGTCAGCCTTCTTTCTTGCAACGCTCAATGTCGACCTCTGCATGGCCACGGGTGGTGCCAGCATTCCTGGCATGGACCCAGTACACGACTGGTTGGATGGCTTGGCGAAGCAAGTCCTGGGTATCCTCCTTGCCACGAGGCTTGATGACGATCCAGCATGGAAAGTGGAGTACCCCTGCCTGCAGATGGGCATGTTCCTTCAAGGGTACCTTGGGTTTGGCATAGTCTCGTACGTCATTTGGGTGTCTGAGCACAATTCCAGGGTGAAATTCGTCGAGAATCTTCCAAGAGAGAACAAGCCGAGTGAGCCTGTGATACCATTGCAGCACTCCATTGTTGTGTTTCATGCGGTGGCACTCATCGTTGCCTATGGGGTCTTGTGGCGAGTTTTTTTGAGCATTGGTCCTGGCATAATATATTGGAGAACCCATGGAGCAAGGCATCTTGGGACCACATCAGAAATGTCCTCCTTGCTGGGTAGCAACAGCGTATCGGAAGGAGATGCTCTGGGTGCTGGCAGCGCCTGGCTCGCGAAGGGTTGAGCGCTTCTCAAGAGGCAATTTTGGACTTTTGCCAGAAGTATGACTGAAATGAATAACGTAGATGGAGATGGCGAACATGACATAATTCTGCCATCTCTCAGGTTCGAACCTGCCGGAATTGAACAGGGGGCTGCCCTGGACTCACGAATTGACCTTGTACATTAACTTGATTTGCTTTAGCACTACGTGACTAGCACCAACCAAAGAGCGAGTTGGTGCAAGTGTGCAAGACTGCTGTTTGGGACGTCGCCAGCTCCTCGCCCTTCAAAGGGAGGGGGTTGTGGTGGGATGTCAGCAGGCACTCGGCAGAGGGAGAGCTGGCAACGCTCACCCCCAAGAACACCGTGGCAAAGTAGGCAAAGGCAATGGTGCATGGGATGCGTTGGCACAGACAGCTCAACCAGCGAGAATGAGGTCCGAATGGGAAATCAGAGCTCACCGGTTAGTGAGCAATGCTGACAGGCACCATGACACCGACATGCAACATAATGCACTGGCTCGACGTTTTCCCAACAGAATGTATGTTTTGCTTTGCAGGCTGCCTGACTGTTATCACTAGCAAAAAAAGCACCAAACAACACGTTCTACGAACACATATGTATGCATTTCATCAGCGTTGTGCACGCTAAAAACACGCAAATGACCCAGACCCGTAAATTTTGTACACGTTTTGAACACGCGTTGTTTGGCCCCTTTTTCCTAGTATACGGGATGTCCAATGCTCAGCGTCGATGTTCTTGTTTCACGCCAAGGTTTGCAGCGCCGCTGAGGTAAACGATTCGGATGATCGACTGCAAGCAAGGTGTTCAGACGCTTTTCAGCAATGCTGCCCTGTCTGAATGACCATGGCGTGGAATGGGCATCAGTGCTCCAATTTCAGTGCTCTTTGCCACCAAGGTGCAAAAGGAAGCCCAATCAGATAACCTGTGTCTTGAACCATGTCGTCGGGTGGCACATGCCTCGTTATCACATGACACAAAAAAATGTTCACACAAAGGTATCGGCGAAGGAAGATGAGCTGCGACGCAAGGGGCTGGCAGGCATCAAGAGTGATGCAATTCCGGTTTAGAGGCCACCGCCTGCTCTATCTTCAGATACTCTGGAACCAAGTCAGGATGGCTCCTGCAGACACCTGGACACATTTCGTTGCTGGCGCCATGGGCAGCAGACCGAACGATCAATCACCTGATTCGAGGTACGAACTTCTCAAGATGATCAAAGCTCGGAGGTTGAGAGAAATCTCGCCCCTCCCCGCCCAATTATTCAGGCAGAGGTACTGCAATGGTAAATTCGTGGATGATGTCGCCATCAGCTGTGTTGGTAATACCCAGTGCAGCAACAATACTGAATCAGTGACAATTTCGACAGTATTCCACAGTGCGCCCGGTGAAAAAGAGATCTGGGGTGGGACTGATTACGGTACTTCCAGCGGCATGGTTTTCTGTCCTGCCAAATCATCGGGCCCGGCGAATGGCCAGAATGCTTTGCTGGAAATTCCCTTTTGAAAAATAACGCGGTGCCTTTGCCAGGGGCATGGCGGAGGCCACTCCAATGCTTACATTACCCTCTTATCCTACAGAGTGCACGAGGGGAGGGCACAAACGAACGTAATTTTTATGTCCAGTTTCCGTTCAGACTGAAGCGCCACGAAATGTGAACGACACTTTTGCTTTTCCGTTTTGGCAAATCAAAGGCAGGGCACACGTTTTCGTTACCGTTTCAAAATCTAGACGTAAGACACACTTTCACGTTCACATTCCAGAACCCCTAATTTATTGCACTCGTTTGTGTTTTTTTTGAGCAGCGCGCGAAAATTTTTTGGCTTCAAGCGTTCTGCAGTGTTGTTGGTTGAGTGTGGGTGAGCAAGGAGACCGCAAGCAGGAACAATTGTGCGCTTCGTCGACGATGCCCACCCCCGGTCTCTTTTCATTGAAGTATTGGAAGCGCAAACATTCCCAACATTTGATTTGACGTCCCATGACTGAAACGGTTGGCTCACGTCCACGTTTCTGTGCTTGAAGCAGGAACGC
>CAJHUC010002370.1:0-66436 GCA_905146915.1 Ostreobium quekettii | reverse complement strand
AATACTGAAACCCCATTTATCCAAAAACTTCTTTATTGTGCCACAGATCATGTTGACTGCTTCTTGTGCCTCGCAGTTCTTGTAAAACGTGCTGAGATTGAAGGGCTTCTTGTGGCGATCGATGAGCATCCAACCAAGTTCCAGTGCACCATACGTGTTTTGCACGGAGTTTGCCCACCCATCTGGCATTGTCCGGGCAGCTGCATAGAATTCTTGTGTTGAAAAGATGGACATGAATGCCTCCATTTGCTGCATGAGGAACTGGAGCATTTCCCGATTGTACCTCACGCACTCCTGCAGGCAGGGTTGGAACTTTCAGATTTTATCATGAGCAGCTACCACAGTAGCACATAGTGGTGTTAATGGTAAATAGACACAATGTCACCAGAGAAGACAGTCAAAATACCATGTTTGAGCATGATGCGCACATGACAGAAGCAGCTGTCATCACTTTGTTAGTGCAAAAGCATAGCTTTACCAATTTTGACGAACATATTCAAATACACTTCAATGAAGCAGTCGACAAATGAACAGAAGATGTGGAAAGAAAACAAATAAATACATAAAACTACTCAATAAACTGATGAATAGATGGACAGCACGCTGAAACCCATGGTCCTTTTCGGTTGCAATCTCACCTCAGGGGATAAGGGGTTGGCACTTGGGGTAGATGTCACCTGCGCACATGCAGGGGTCTCTAAGCATCTTTAACCACGTGAAACATGAAACAGGACATGCATCTAACATGCCCATTAAATGCAAGTAACACACTGGAATGAAAGAAGAACCACAACAGAATAATGCAAAAAAGCCCAGAAGCAACTCCACAAGAGAGTGTATACTACTATTGAAGTACATCAAATCCTTGGTCTTCGCATTGGCCAGCACCAAGACAATATCAGGGGCATGGACATGTCCATACACTCTCAACGAACAACTGCAAACCTAATACCGATAGCCAGATGGGCATTTCTCACCCCCATGTAGGGTATGACATTTCAGGTTGCAGAAACTATTTGGAAATCTATCACCAGAAGGAAGGGTGTGGAAGTGTAACGCTTTGTAGTGTTAATACCCCATGCACTCTTACTAACAACAGTGGTAGCAACATCCCCACATATGCCCATTCTTGTGCTCGTGCCCCGGATATGGCAAGAAAATGATGGAACACATGAGACGGGGACCTGCTACCACCACTGCAGAGCACCACAAATCGTTCTTCAGGCAGGAATATTTCAAACCCTTCTGCACTAACATATCAAGTATTGTGCCTTTCGAGAAAGTTCCAGCAAGTTTGAGCCCAAGAAGAGAATCCAGTACTAAAGAGTACTGCCAGTGCATACCACTGTGGGCCACAGTGTGATACACACAGGATAAGCGCTCTTGTGTGCTGCAGGGCCACCCTCTTTAGAGTTGACTGTAATGAAAGCTCTGATTGTTGTGGTGACACACCTCATTGGGGGGCTGCTCTTCGTCCTCACTGCATTCTGAGCCTACCAGCTTCTCTGCAAGCGCCTGGCGCAATGCCTGCCTCACCTCCTCAGCCATATTCTTCTGATCCAGGGACAAAGCCTTCAGGATCGTTACAACATTTTGCACCCGTTGGTGTGTCTGATTCACAGTGTCACCCAACAATGCCGTATGAGCCTTGTGCAGGACTAGACGACACACACAGAGGTCAATGAACATATTATTTTGCCACAATCCAGGGTAAGGCACCAGCCGTGCACCTCGAGAGGGAACTTGCGCCCACCTCAAGGCCAAAGCAGGTGTGCTGCCCAGCTCACTGCCTCCCACTGGTAGTTTTTGGAGAACTATAAGAGTCACACTGCACAAATGCGCCACCACAAGCTAGCAAAGGCGACTTACACAGGCAGGGTAAAGCTTCACCACCCTATGCACCTGGAACTGATTTTAGTCAAGCTTGTCTGAGCCTGGCAGAAATGGGTGCTGCCCAGGAGTGAGTCACGACACTCAGCAGGGACATTCCTCATTTGAGCAACTGGACAGTACTGGATCCGAACAAACATTTTGGAACCATGTGCTGGTTTCAATTAATGCTGCTTTTCATTCCTTTTAGTGACTGGACAAGTGTTCAGTTAAATACTTTGTCAATCGCAATCAAAAGATTGCGTTGACATTATGTGCAGCAGTTCCGCATCCAACTCTCATCCCAATCGAAATCACTGCTCACATCCAACCATACTGAATCGATATCCCTCACCTCGAATGGCACCTTGAAGGGATCTGTCCAGGTCGCTTAGTTCATCGCAGCCGCCCTTCACCACCCAGAACTTCTTGAGTCTCCCATCGTTATCCATTTTCTCAAACATGTCCGTTGCCCTCTCCAGCTGCCCCTGCACGCACCTTAGTGCTTGCTCCAGTTCACAGGCTTTTTGCTGCTCATTGATCTCTCCTGGTGGCTCTGTCGTCACCATTGCTTGCTGCTCTTGGATCTCCCCTGACAACGCTGATGTCTGTGCTGCTTTCCACTTCTTATGCTGCTTCCTGATCTCTCCCAGCACAGCCTTGATGACCTCAATGCGCTCTGCTAGAATCTTCTTGGCTTCAGAGTTCTGTTCAGCTGTATTTACCCTTTCTTCCATTTTGATTGCTAAGTCCTCGCAAACCTTCACGATTTCGAGTTTCACATCCATTTCCTGCTCAAGCACAAATGCACAAAGCATGTGGCCATGCTACAAGCAGAACTGAGGCCAACTGAGTTTCACATCTGTCTGGTTGCAACTGTAGCACATTGCAACACATCGTACCGGTGCATGCCGCCAGTTGCACTTTGCACCCAAACGATTAAAATTATTCAAATCTGCTCTGGAGCATTCCTTCTGCCAGACTTCAACCAGCCTGATCTATGTTTATGGGCATTCGCTTTCTCACCTGCTCCGATGAAATCAATCTTAAACAGCTGTTGGAATATGCACAACACCAACACTCTGTTGTGAACAACTGGTATGTCTACATGCTGTTCCCCTATGAACCTGCACATTCCCTATTGCTGTTCCTTGTGGATTTTCCTCCACAGGGATTGCTACACTCCCATCTGTCTGCTACACGACTACATCCCTGGGAGACCAGTGCTGTGGGGCAATCTACAGGGCTGTAGCCTATGCGCAATCGCCAACGGTGCCCATCTTGAGGTGTTGCCAGCCCCGTCCTTCTGGAAGATTGGGGTCAACCACCGGATAGTGCCCACGCAGCTTTCAGATTCAGATAGTCAACCCAGCAGATATGTTGACCACACTTGCACCTGGGGGCCAGCACGCTAAAGGGCAGCACCATGCTCACGGCCGACAAGCTCACTGATGACAGCTGCGAGATGGTCAACCGACAGTTTAAGTGCAGATGGTAAAGAGAATGACTGAAATGGGGATCGATCCGGGTACAACCGATCGGACGGCGCGCCACACTGCCAAAACACCTGGGCAGGGGATGAGGAAGCAGGTAGCCCGATAAGGGAAGTGACAATATTTTTGAGATGGAGGTACTATGTAGCTTGCACTGCACCTGCCAGTGATGCATCAGACCAAGTCATGCTCAGGGACAACATTGCCAATTTCGCCTTGTCACCTCAGCTGCTAAGCCCGTGGTCCCTGTTTTGTCAATGGACAACAGTTACCCCCAAATGGATTGATTCAATAGCAATGACCTGGCCATGTGTATTAACAGCATGAATAATCTGGCAGCAGTGCTGCACATGCTTCCAGCTCTGATGCATGGCCATTAATGGCAAATTGACAGGTTGAAG
The DNA here is from genome assembly GCA_905146915.1 of Ostreobium quekettii. Taxonomy (NCBI): domain Eukaryota; kingdom Viridiplantae; phylum Chlorophyta; class Ulvophyceae; order Bryopsidales; family Ostreobiaceae; genus Ostreobium; species Ostreobium quekettii. Next base: position 62,673 of record CAJHUC010002370.1, on the reverse strand, counting down.
GTATCTGTGAAATGGATGCACTGCCCCAGCGATGCAACTACTAATGCACTTGAAAACATTTTGTGACACCCAGTGAAACAATCCATGAATGTTTCTCACCGAATAGACTGAGAAGACAAGATGGCATGACACTTGCCATTTGTCCCTGTCACACATCCCCTCTGTGGAATCATTTTGGCCACCAGATAGCAAACTCACAATTCAGCAGGTTCCAATCAATGCCACATACCTTTTCTGCCACCCTCTGGTTTGTTTCATTGGCACCAGAAACCAAAAGCCCTGTCTGAATCTGAGAACTGCGGTTCCAATCTGCGGGCAGTTCCTCCAAAAACTTGCAGATGTCCTCCATAGTTGGTCGCTCAGCTGGATCGATGGCACAACACCTCTGCATGAATGTCTGCATGTCCCCAGGGCAATTATCTGGTCCTAGTTCACATGGTTCCGCCTTTTCGTGCAACTTCTTGCACATCAAAATAGCTTCTGCATGGCGATGCCTTCTTAGCTTGTCTGCTCCATAGGGATGTGCCCCTGTCACCAGTGCATACATGACGACGCCGAAGCTGTAGACGTCAGACGATGCAGATGCAGGTTCTCCACAGAACAATTCTGGAGCCATCCACTCCAAGGTTCCTCCCCCCAGTCTCTCACTCTTGCTTCTGCTGCTGCTTGCTTCGAAAGCGAGCCCAAAATCTGTGACTTTCACTGTATAGCTGCCAGGTTCTTTCCCGAATACGAGGAAATTCGATGTCTTCACATCTGAATGAACTACCTTGGGATCAAGGGAGTGCAGGTGGCACAGCCCTTTTGCAGCTTGCAGGAGAAGGTTTACTGTGCAGCGCCAGTCAAATCTCTTCTTGCCACGATACAAGCTCCCCAGATTGGTGTCTGCCGCTTCCATCACCAACCAGCCGGAAGGTGTGGTTGCATACACTTGGGCGATGTTGGGATGGTGCAACTTGGCATGCACCATGACCTCCTTGACAAAGCTTGCGAATTCCTCAATGGGCAAGTCACCTTCTCTGAGTGGTTTCTTCACAGCCACCACTGTGGAGTTCCATTCTGCAATGCACACAAGGCCATACCCACCAACTCCCAATTGTTCTTTCAGCACAAGTGCGTCTTCCCTGATGATTGGCAGGGATCTCACTTCCTCTTCATGTCTGCGTTTGATTGAAAGCCATTGACAGAGCACCTCATCATCGACACCGCTTTCCTCGCCTTTCAGGATGTAGGCAAGAAGTTTGTGCAAGTATTTTCTGTCTTCTTCCACGTACTCCTTGGGCACACAGTGCTCTATGCCACCATCCACCTGCCATTCTTGTGTTTTTGCTTTTAGATGTTCACAGATCTCATCAACAGCTCTTTGGGCAAAATTAATCCTGTAGAATTTCCTAATGTCAAAGGGACGTGCATGCTTGTGCCAGAGCCTGTGTCCTCTTTCGGCAGCCTGTTTGAAGGATTCCCACTCATCCAGCTGTGCACATGGCGGTTTCTGCAGCCCTTTTACCCTGTCCAATTGGACTTTGAGGAAGTCCATCATTCTGTGATTGTACTGCAGTCCCTGCACAGCGCTCTCTGTCTGTAGCAATTGGAGGCACAGAAGGAAAGAGCAGGAGTGAAGAAGAATTTCCGTCATGTACAGGGGACAGAATCTGTTCATCGCAATCTAATCATTGGATCTGCTAAGATTTGTGGCCTTCTATGTTTGACGCCATCCAGCCTGTGGCTTGGCAATGGTGTCTTGTCTTTTACCATGGCTGCAGGCAGTCTAAACATAAAGCCATGTCCTCAGCAAGCACATGGCAAAATCCTACACAGGTATTGCTCATATGCTTTAACCACGTTACCATAGGTTTTAACTGCATCAAGGAATTACAACTGCATGTTTAACACATTCACTTTTATCATCGCTGTCCCAGCACCAACGAGTAGCAGTGAGTGCCAATACGGACGGAGATCGACGTTGTACGTTAGCAATGAGACACCGATCGTGTTGTCTAAAACGTATGCCAGATACTAAAGGTCAGATATCAGCACATAATGTGCCAGCCATGGACTTGAGCAGCATCGAAAACTGACACAACTCTCCACAGCAAGACAAATGATCTGCCCACAGCTACAAGAGGAACAACTGTCTGGGTGCCAGGCAGTACACCTGAATGCAGCCGTGTTCCCCGTACTTCACCTGTTGGGGTTTCTGATTGGAGACAGGGGGGTGAAGGGAGTCTGCACAACCGTCGTTCTAACAAAAACCATGTCCAACAGGCTTGCAACCTTCAGAATAAAACAATCACCAACGCCTGTTGCCAGAGCACGTGTTGACAAAAACCTGCCTCCGGTATTTGACAACAAAGGCAGTCACTGTACCTCGCGCGCTTGACCACCCGCGGGCCGCTCTTCGTCCTCCATCGCAGTCTGCGCCAAATTCAGGTTGCCGCGCGATGGCCAGGCCCTACTTCAGCCGCCTTCCCCCAACGGGGCAAAAGAGCGACCAGTGTTGGGAAGGTGCTTTTCTGCACAAGAAGCAAACACGCACAAAACCGGCGGCGGAGCTTCATCTCATCTCGCCATGCCACAATATCAACAGCCTGCTCGTTCCACGAAGGGCGGAGGTCGAGCTTTCCTGTCGGAGGTGGGCCACGTGTCAGTCAGCAGGTAGCGACTGCGGAGGCAAATCCCTCTTTCCGACCAGATCGCATTTCACGGACCCGCGCCGCCACGGCCAGGGGATGCTGACGGGCAGTATTTGCCGCGAGCCTCCCAAAGTCATAATCCACAATTCGAGGTGCACCGGGGCTGGGGCCAGCGCAGCGATTCCCTTCACGAAAAGAATCGTGAAGCTAGGGCAACGCTTGTTTCATGCGCGTGGACAATTCACAACACCCAACGCCACCACTTCCTCGTCGCCCCACAGAAGCGCACCCACTAGGCAGGTCCGTGCGCCCCCAATGCACAGCGCCAGCGCTTTCACCTGTGCCGATGCCCTGTCTTCACGAAGAAGACGACCTGCCGTGGACACAGCCGTCGGAACCTTAAGGAACGAGCGGCAACTTCCGGGGGCCCGCCCAGGCAGCGTCCAGGGACCCAGCACGAGTGTTGACCTGCTCGAACACGCGCCGCGAATGTGGCTTGCAACTCCGCGAGCGACCTTGTCTGAAAGGCGCTCCGCGCTTTCAGATTCAGAACTGCGAAATTTCGCAACATCGAGTCTGGGCCACACAACTGCCCCCCTGAATTTGGCCTGCACCCTTTTGAGAGATTACCGGCCCGCGCTCTTTCCCGGGAAACCTCCTCAGTGTTCCGGTGACAGACCGTGAATGCGGAGGCATGACGGAGCGGTGACGGAGACGGTTCTTCTGCGTATGAGCCGTACAGTAGTCCATGGCCATGACCGCCAGTTGGCGTTGCAACGGCAAATTGACCTTGGCCTCGCGGTTCGAAACAAAGTATTGAGCCCCATTACCTAAACTTGACGTAGTCCCTGAATTCTACCGTATTGACCCTGTATTAGTAGGCACCCCTATTAGTATCCACCCACTTCTTTGGGGGTTGAACCCACGTTAGTATACATGGCCCGGTGTTAGTATCCACCCCCAAACCTCAACAGAGCAGAAACGACAGAAGGCGCCGATGGTGGCAAGGGAAGTCGGGGGCTGGTGTTGGGCCTCGTTGCCCAGTGTGGACCAAATCGCGTTCCCTGCGATTCGCACATCGATCGGGTCAGGGTGGATGTTGTCGAGGGAGAATTTGGAAGGGTGCCCACGAAAGGCCGCATGGTCGACTGGCCGCCGTTGGCGTTCTCAGCGCGGGATCGCAAGACAGCGACTGACGCTGCAAGGCCCGATGACAGAAGCGATCGAGAAATCAAAGCCGCCCTGGTTTCTGGATTGAACCAACCTGCTCCCCGGCCGGCCAGAGCAGATTCCGGCCTGGCGCCTGCCACGGGGCCCCCCAAGGCCCAGCGCCAGGAATGGGCAGGCGACGGCATTGGTAGGGGCAGCTGCTGTTGCGAGACCCGCCTTGCAAAACAGGCCATAAAGCGCTGCGAAGATGGGGCAAAGCACATCTCACCGTCTACCAAACCACAGACCCAATCACAGATCCCGTCAGCCTTCCCAGCCGCCATCAGCGAGGGAAAACGCTGCGTGTCAAGCATCGTCGCGACGTGGTGCCCCAGCGAGTCGAGACCCATGTCAGGCCTTGTTCTTTGCATTGCATAGGCAAATGCGCCTCGAGCATTCCAGCGAACCCATGACGGCCCCCATCGCCAGCCGCCGCCACCTGGTGTAGGCCCAAGTTAAGGGCGCCAGGTCCTGTCCAGAGGCTGACAACATTCCGCACTAGCATCGACATTTTTGCCCATTTTTGGGCATTTCACGGCGTATTTGTCAAAAATTTTCCTTGTCTACTCCTTGGAAACAGGGGTCCAAACCGATTTAGTATACATGACCCGCTATTAGTATCCACAGCTCATTTTGGGGGTCCAGTACATGCCTAGTAATACCGGGTAAATACGGTAAGTCACACTGCCAGGGGTGGGCTGACTAGAGCAAAACATGGTACCTGGCTGTCGCTCCGCACCTCTTAAACACAAGCCTGCCCGCCGACCGAGCAAAGCCCGTTAAGGGCTCATGGGAACGCACATCCTGGCTCCCTTTGAAACTCTTGCCAAGAATCCAAAATCCCTTGGGCTACATTCAAGTGCAGCCTGAGGGCCAGAGAGACCAAGCCGCAAAGTGACGGGACAGCCAGTAATAGAAGCAGCTGCTGGTTCTGTCCAGAGTGCCTCACGAATCCCACGTGTCAACCTGCATCTCCAAAAGGAAAAGCCCATTTGCTAATAGTTGATCACATTGCAATATTGGCACATTGTGTGACCAGCATCCAGGTGGGCAACTGTTGAGACTTACTTCAAGGGTACGTTTGCTGAGGCAAATGGCGCTATGTCGCTGTGAGCATGGACCGTATGGGCACAGTTGAAGGGGTGATTGACGCTTCACTCCTTGCCTCCGCGTGTGCAGATTTGCGTGTGGCGTAGAAAGTGATGGCCATCAAGAGCGTCAATCCAAGGCAGCGCAACTGCTCGATGCCAATCTGAGGGGCGATCTGAGGGACAGGAGCGAGCTCATCGAGAATGTGTCAGAGGGGCTCACCAAGCTCAACACACTTCAATAGATGGCAGAAGTCGCCGAGAAGGCAACTGCAGTTGAATGTTGTGTTAGTTAAAATTTTCTGCATAATTTTGTCGTCTGGTTAATGCACAGAAAATTGCCCTTTTATGCAATTGCAGTGCGCCCATGGACCGTGCCAAAAGCGTGTGCATCAATGTGCAATGTGTTAAAAATGGCTTCCAGCACCGTATTTGCGAATGAGACACTCGATGCACGCTGCCCTATGAAGGGCGCCACTGTCGTACCCGGAGCCAATGGTTGCGCCAAGCTGATGTTCCTGCAGTCCTGTTGGTTTCATAGAAAGTCAAGTCCTGTGCAGCATATTTGGTTCATCAGTGCTAAAGGTCATTCTAATGCATGTGGATCAGAGCACAATTATATGTAGCTCAAAACATGCGCCTTTAAAGCGTTCCAGTCCGCTTTGCACAATACAAAATCTTACATTCTTAGCCATGTCATTTAAGTTATGTTAAAGATTAGAAGCGCCACACTCGTTGTTCCAAAACCTTTAGAACAAATTGCTGTCCGGAACAATGATATTTGGACTGTGTCCAAGAATAAATTCGCTGGGCCAGTCGTTGCCAGCGAAGTGCAAGGCCTTGTCCAGAATGCAACCAATGCAATTACCAACTGCATTTGGCCACGCGCTGCGATGCTTGACTTGTACCTCTAATCTGAGGACACGCGATGCATATGCATGATCGGCGGAGCACGGTTGTGCATCATGTTGGATAGCATGTTGGTCTGCGCGCAGTTTTGAGCCCTGCATCGTCTCGGTTTGGCAAACATTGCCTCGCCGTCCTTGGTGGCTGTGCCGACTAAAGCCTTGTTCGTTGGTGCCACCAATTTGGTGAGACTGAATACACTTCAAAGTGCTGAGAAGCATCCAAGTTGCAGCGGTGGCTTGAGCCCCGTCCGGAGTCGAGTTAAGGGCCCCAGCGCGTAGCAACGAACAATGTCCAATGCACTTCAGGACAGCGAGAAACCGCGCCATCTCACCATTGCTGGTGGCAAGTGGCGACCGCCCCGCGCATGCCCCATGCACATGCGTGTATGTAGCCCAGATGGGTTACGTACTTCTGACAGCAGAGACAGAAACAACGGCGCCAGCTCTGGGGCAGGCTAGCCTTGAGTGCGTTGTTGATGAAGGATCGGTTTCGTCTAGCTAGTTGCACATAAGCAATAGCGCTAGTGCTGTAAATCAACTGGTGCAGAAGCTGGGGAATGCACGTCATGCATGACGCGTGCTAATTTCTGCCAGGAGGAGAACACACCATCGGCCGAGGGGCGTTCTGTTCATGGAGGGGACTGACCATTGGAAACGCCATTGAAGTGCACAGTAAGAATTGCACAGTTTTGACCGAGTGATCTGGATCGGCACGCCATTGCAAGGTGGACATGCAGCGAAGGGGATGGGCGATAAGTTTTGATCCGGAAGCTTTGGGTGATCTTGGGGTCTATGAGGTTCCATTTCGATGCCAGTCCATGTGTCCCGTTGTTCATTCCCCCATGCAGTTGGCTTAGAAAATTTTCTGGAGCTGGGAGCAGTTGACAATCCACCAAGAACTGAGCAGAGAAGGCCCTAAATGCTTGCCGCTGTTTACAAACCCCGCCCAAACCACTCCAGGCGGCTGTTGGCACACTTCGACAGCCAAACTGGCTAACCAGCTACATCCACCACTCCAACAGAATCCATGGAAGATTACCAAGCGTGGAAACTTGAATCCCGCCATCCAAAACTCAATCGCTTGATTAACCGCTCCATCCAGCCTTTGAGATCACGGCTTCCAAATCGTTGCAGACATCCTCCATGCTCCCGTACCGGGCCCCTGGGTCCGTCTCCGTGCACCTCACCATGATCTCCTCCAGCCCGCTGAGCGCCTGCACATTCTGGTTCACCGCACACGGCTTGTGTCCGGCCGCCTTCCTCTTCATCAGCTCTCCCACGGCGGTCCTCCTGCCGTACGGGTACACCCCCGTGACTACATGGTACATCACGACGCCGAAGCTGTAAATATCCGACGCGAATCTGTACTGCTTGCCGTCGAAGATCTCGGGCGCCACCCAGGCGGGCGTCTCATCTATATGCCGCCTCAGGGTCTGGGACCCCGTCTCCGTCCGTACGATCGCCAGGCCAAAGCCGACGATCTTGACCTTTGGGGTGCCCTCGTTCTCGAACACCACGAATTTTCCGGTGCTGATGTCCCGGTGGATGAACCGCTGCGCGTGGACGTCCCTCAGCGCTTGAGCGGCCTGAAGCAGGAGCCTGAGCCTCAGCGGCAGACCTTCATGGGGCAGGCCTGCAACGGAGTCCTTCTGCCGGGCCTCGCACCACTTGAGGAGCTGCTCCTTCCCGAGCTCCATCACCAGCCTGCCAGACTCTGTGGCGGCGTGGAACGTGACGATGTGGGGAGATTTCAGCCTCGCCAATGCCACGGCCTCCGTGAAAAACTGAGCAAAATCCTCCAGCTCCAATTTGGATGGATCGTTGTCCTTGAGCAGTTTTTTCACTGCCACTGGTGACCCATCCCACCTGCCTTCGTACACTGAGCCAGCGATGTGCCTGATCTCTTTTATGTCCTCATCGGTGTTTGGGACTTTCACCATATCCAGCAGTAGACCTGTCGTCACCTTGGCATCCTCCCACTCTTTTTTCACGGATTCAGGAAGCCCATCAAACGAGCAGCTTCCATCCTTCAGAACGTATTCCAGGTATGCTTGAAGCTGCTCCTTGTCTGCCTTGGCTGCATCCTGTGGCACTGTCTCCTCAATACTGGCACTGCTGAAACCCCACTTATCAAAAAACTTCTTTATTGTGCCACAGATCATGTTGACTGCGTCTTGCGCCTCGCAGTTTTTGTAAAACGTGCTGAGATTGAAGGGCTTCTTGTGGCGATCAATGAGCATCCAACCAAGTTTCAGTGCACCATATGTGTTTTGCATGGAGTTTGCCCACCCATCTGGCATGGCTTGGGCAGCTGCATAGAACTCTTGTGTTGAAAATATGGACGTGAATGCCTCCATTTGCTGCCTGAGGAACTGCAGCATTTCCCGATTGTACCTCACGCACTCCTGCATGCAGGTTAAAACTTTCAGATTCTATCATGAGCAGCTGTCACAGCAGCTAGAGTTGGCAATGCTAAATAGGAACAATATCGCTAGAGAAAATAGTCAAATTACCATGTTTGAGCATGATGTGCTCAGGACAGAAGCAGCTGTCATCACTTTGTGGGTGCAACAGCATAGCTTTGCAAATGCATTCAAATACACTTGCATGAATCATTTGGCAAATGAACAGGAGAAATGGAAAGAACACAGGTAAATACATGAAGCTATTCAATAAACTGATGAATAGATGCGCAGCGAGCTGAAGCCCATGATCCCTTTCGACTGCAATCTCACCTCAGGGGCCAAGGGTTTGGCACTTGGGGTAGATGTTGCCTGCGCACGTGCACGGGTACTCTAAGCAACTTTTACCACATGCAATATGAAACATGCCCATCAAGTGGAAACAACTCTGCTGAAATGAAAGAAGAATCGTAATGGAATGAGCCAAACAAAAGACAGAAAAGCAACTCCACAAGAGGGCATATACCACTTCTGGAGGACATCAAATCCAAGCTGTGGGAGGATGGCTGGGAGGATGTGCAAGCAGCGTCCAAATGGCAAGGTGAACTCCAGTGCCTGGTTGATAAGGCAGCCAGCAAAAACATGCTGTTCGAAATTTTTTCCATCACATTCTTCATCAGGCCCCACTCCTCACGTCTGATACATGTTCTTTCATGCTTGCTTTTTGTTTGCCAACTTCCCTTGTGAGAGATATTGGTCCGTGATGGGCATTGACCCCTGGACATGGACATTGTGGGCTGTCTTTGCATTGGCCAGGACCATGACAACATCAGGGGCATGGACATGTCAATACACTCTTAGAGCATCTTTATCGGTCGGTGCTATTGCACCGGCGGAGCTATACAGGAACGGTGCTCATTGGCTGCTGTGCCACCTTACTAAGGCGCCATTTGCCGAATAGCACCGGTGCTATTGCTTCCCTGCGCGCATCTGCAATGGCGGGTGCTATGCCTACGCCAAGTAGCATCACGGCAGCACTACAATGTTCTGAGCGAATAGCACCGGAGCTATTCTGGGGTGCTGTTCGGCTCCAAGCGGTGCTATTCGGGGCCGAAATAGCGCCGCTCAGTGCCGAATAGCTGCGGGGGTGCTATTGGGGTGCTATTGCTCCCCAACCGTTAATGATGGTTTTCTGACGTGCGGTGCTATTCGGATAGCCAAATAGCTCCGCCGGGACAATAGCGCCCACCGATAAAGATGCTCTTAATGAACAACAACCACAGCCCTAACACCAGAATCCAGATGGGCATATCTCATCCCATTCAGAGTATGACATGTCAGGTTTCAGAACTATTTGAAAATCTATCACCAGAGGGAAGGGTGTGGGTGAGATGTAATGCTTTGTAATATGAATACCCTGTTCACTCTGACTAACAACAGTAACAACATCCGCACACATGCCCATTCTTGTGCTCATGCACCAGATATGGCAAGGAAATGATGGAGGGCATGAGACAGTGACCTGCTACATCCACTTCAGAGCACCACAACCTGTTCTTCATGCAGGAATACTTGAAATTCTTCTGTATTGTCATATCAAGCATTGCATCTTTCGAGAAAATTCCTGGAAGTTCAAACCCAAGAAGAGAATCCAATACTAAAAGAAGACTGCCAATGTATGCCACTGTGGGCCACAGTGTGCTACTCACAGGAGAAGTGCTCTTGAATGCTGCAGTGCCACCCTCTTCAGAGGCCTGGCTGTAATGCAAGCTCTGATCTTTGTGGTGACGCACCTCATTGGGGGGTTGCTCTTGGTCCTCGCTGCATTCTGAGCCTACCAGCTTCTCTGCAAATGCTTGACGCAGTACCTGCCTCACTTCCTCAGACAGATTTTTCTGATCCAGGGACAACTCCTTCATGATCGTTGCAACATCTTCCACCCGCTGGTGTGTCTGGTTCACAGTGTCACCCAATAGGGCCGTGTGAGCCATCTGCAGAACTAGACGACACACACACGCACAAGGTCAATAAACATATAGCTTTGGCAGCTTTGCCGGGTAAGGCACTACCCGTGCACCTCGAGAGGGAACCAGTACCCACCTCAGGGCCAAAGCAGGTGTGCTGCCCAGCTCACTGCCTTCCGTTGGCAGCATGAGGAGAATCAAAAGAATTTCACTGCATAAATGCGCCACCGATCTAGCAAATGTGATTTGCACAGGCAGGCTAAAGCTTCACCACCCTATGTGCCCGGAACTGATGTTTGTCAAGCTTGTATGAGCCTGGCAGAAATGGGTGCTACCAGGGGTCAGTCATAACACTTAGGAGGGACATGCCTCACTTGAGTAACTGGGCAGTGCTGGGTCCGATCAAGCAAATTGGAACCAAGTGCTGGTTTCAAGCAATACTGCTCTTCATGCCTGTGATTGGACAAGTGTTCAGTTATTTACTTTGTCCACCGCAATCCAAAGATTGCGTTCACATTATGTGCAGCAGATCTGCATTCCCATCAAAATCCTGCTCACAACCGACCAATGCCCATTCCATATGCCTCACCTCCAACAGCACCATGAAGGGATTTGTCCAGGTCGGTCAGTTCACTGCATCTGCCCTTGGCTACCCAGAATTTCTTTAGTCTACCATCGTTATCCATCTTCTCAAACATGTCCGCTGCCCTCTCCAGTTGCCCCTGCACGCACTTCAGTGCTTGCTCCAGTCCGCAGGCCATCGTTGCTCCTTGCTGCTCATTGATATCTCCCTGTGGCTCTGTTGGCACCGTTGCTTGCTGCTCTTGGATTTCCCCTGACAGCACTGATGTCTGTGCTGCTTGCCACTTCTCATGCTGTTTCCTGATCTCTCCCAGCACAGTCTTGATGACCTCAGTGCGCTCTGCTAGGGTCTTCTTGGCTTCAGAGTTGTGTTCAGCTGTAGTTATGCTTTCTTCTATTTTGATTGCCAAGTCCACACAGACCTTCACGATTTCGAGTATCACTTCCATTTCCTGCTCAAGCACAAACGCACAAAGCTTGTGACCATGCTAGGAACAGCACTGAAGCCAACTGGGTTCACATCTGTCTGGCTGGAACTTCCAACACGTTGTACCGATGCATACTGTCAGTTGCACTTTCCAACCAAACACTAACAATTACCCAAAGCTGCTCTGGAGCACTTCCTTAAACCAGACTGCAACCAGCTTGATCTAGGCTCATGAGCGCTCGCTTTCTCACCTGCTGCGATGAAATCAATCTTCAACAGCCGTTGGTATATCCACAAGACCTACAATCAGCTGTGAAGGATTGGAATGTCTACGTGATGTTCCCCCGTGAACCCGCACTCCCTATTGTTGTTCCTCGTGGATTTTCCCCCACGGGGACTGCTCCACTCCCATCCGTCTGCTACAGGACTACATCAATGGAAGACCAGGGCTGTGGGGCAATCTGCACGGCTGTAGCCCACGCGCGATCACTGATGGGGCCCATCTGGCGGCCTTGCCGTCCCCGTCCTTCTGGAAGATTGGGGTCAACCACCGGACAGTGCCCACCTAGCTTTCGGCCACGGATCGTCAACACAGCAGACCTGTCGACCGCGCTTTCGCCCCCGGGGCGAGCACGCCAAGGGGCAGCACCGCGATCACGACCCGCAAGCCAGCTGACGTCAGCCGCGAGATGGTCAACCGACAGTTTCAGTGCGGATGGTGAAGAGGATGACTGAAACGGGTATCGATTCGGGTACCTCCGATCGGATGGCCCGCCGCACTGCCAAACCACCTGGCCAGTGGGCACGGAAGCGGGTAGCTCAATCCCTTGAGTACCATTCCGGCCAACGCCGACGACAAACACGGCGCCACTGCACACGGCGGCACTGCATTCACACGGCCCGGCAAAGCATTGCCGTGAATACCGGAAAACGAGACTCCCAGATCAATAACGGGAAGCGGTGGCGACTAACTGAAATTTCGTCGACGCCACGGAGAAAGTCGCAAATCAATCAGGGACAGATCCAACCCGCGCCGTGACCAGGGGCTTTAAAACCCCAAGTTGGTGAACGCGCGTGGCCTCGAAACATCGCGGCGAGCGCAAAGACCCCAGGTATCGCGGACGTCCGGGACCACTGCTTCCCTGGCCGGGGAAGTTCGGCGCCCACCTGGATCAACGCGGAGGGATCGCAGCGGGTCGGTCGCCCGCCCCGGGAGTGGGCCTCGGGGGAGAGGTGAAGTGCCTCAAGGAACGCGCCCCCTGGGCGCCGCTACGTTTCCCGTCAACCGCCACCAGCCAAGGACCACCACCTGCGATAGGAGGGGGAGCGACTTCCAGGGAAAAGGCCACATTCGTGATTGGAGCCGCCATGCCCCAATTTGCATTCTTCAGGTGGCTGTTTGCGGGTTGCACTTGGGGACCGCACTGGCTCGATTTTGACCGGCTGAGCGCCTCCAAACAGACCATGGCTGGGTTTCTGCCAATCAGTGGCGGTCTGGGGATCTTCTCAGCAGATGTCTGTTTTATGGCAATTGGCTTACCACGTGATAAGTGCATTCTCTGATTTCTTAACATCAGGGGGCGCCGCCGCTACAGTTTGAGGCTTGGCACACAACGATCGACCAAGTGCGGTCCATAGCCTGATGGTGTCCATCCACGCAGTTAACCCGCTGCTGTGGGCTTCTGCTGCCAAATGAATCGTTTCTGTGTTGTTGTGACCCGCATTGCCCTGTGCCCTGTGTTGCTCATGTTACATCCCGTTTGATGCCTGCTTTTCAGTGGTGTGCTTTGCCAGTGACCCTTATCTTTCAGAGTCTAGAACTCGCGAAATGCAGGTGCCGGTTTAATGGTGGAATGCCCTTCGGACTCAGTGCTGCCATTGAGCTCTTTGGCACCTTGGCACGGCAGGCGCCCTATCAACCCAGCTCCTGCAAATTTCGCCTAAACCTTACACTACCTGACCCTATGACGCGGCGAGACTTCGCCTGACCTCATGTGGTCATCCAAAAGGGCCCGCGTTAGCGACCTTTTCGGTGGGATTCGATACCCCTCGAGCAGCACACAACAGAGAAGGGGGTGCTCTGTCTGTAGCCACTCGCTCTACTTTGTTAATTTGGAAGGGTAAGTGGGATTAAGAGCTGTGTCAACCGTGGTGCAGCTCGTGGGTGAAGCGGCGCCTTGTCGTCCCATTTTCTTGCCCCACATCGCCCATTGTAATGCATCTAGGTGTGAAAATTGGCTTCGAGCCATGTGGCGCCATGAGCGGATTGGGCTGCCTGGCAGCTCCGGTGCACGAGTCGGCTGTCCGCACCTCTGGGCTGCCCGCTGACAGCCGCGCAGTACCATCACCACAGTGTGCGTGCACCAAAGCACTGATTCTGCCATTCGTCATGGATTTTGGCGCCCTCGAGCTTTTGTGACTGCACCGTCCCCATAATCCCCCGTGACTGCTGCGTACTACCAATGCTGACCGCTCCAGCCAGCTGCAAAAACACCTCGATAAGCTCAAAGCTCCCCCGCCCAACCATCTACACCCCGCATTCCAGGGAACTCGTTGGAGGCGTTTCAACCGCCAAAACCTGGACTAACCTCTATTCCACCTTCCACCCCCAATCTGACCTAAACACTCCATCCGGCCGCTTTTATCACCGCCTCCAAGGCGTTGCAGACCTCTTTCATGCTGCTATACCGGGCCCCCGGGTCCGTCTCCGTGCACTTCAACATGACCTCCTCCAGCCCGGCTGGCGCTCCCAGGTTTGGGTTCAGCGTGCAGGGCTTGTTTCCGGCCGCCTTCTTCTTCATCAGGTCCCCCACCGGGGTCCTCCTGCCGTACGGGTACACCCCCGTCACCACATGGTACATCACGACGCCGAAGCTATAAATATCCGACGCGAAGCTGTACTGCCTGCCGTCAAATATCTCGGGCGCCACCCAGGCGGGCGTCTCGTCTATGTGCCTCCTCAGTGTCTGGGACCCCGTCTCCGTCCGCACGATCGCCAGGCCAAAGCCGACGATCTTGACCTTTGGGGTGCCCTCGTTCTCGAACACCACGAATTTTCCGGTGCTGACGTCCCTGTGGACGAACTTCTGTTTGTGCACTTCCTTCAAGGCTTTTGCGGCCTGCAGCAGGAGCCCCAGTCTCAGCGGGAGACCCTCCGGGGCCAAGCCGACAAGCGAGTCCTTCTGCCGGGCCTCACACCACTTGAGGAGCTGCTCCTTCCCAAGCTCCATCACCAGCCTGCCAGACTCGGTGGCAGCGAGGAACGTGACGATGTGGGGCGACTTGAGCTTTGCCAATGCCACAGCTTCCATGAAGAACTGGGCAAAGTCCTCCAGGTCCAACTTGGACGGATCATTGTCCTTGAGCATCTTCTTCACTGCCACCGGCGTGCCATCCCACTCGCCCTCGTACACAGCACCAGAAATGTGCCGCCCCAGCACGATTTCCTCGTCGGTGGCTGGGACTTTCACCATACCCAGCATCGCACTGGTCGACACCTTAACAAGCTCCCATTCCTTCTTCACGTGCTCAGGGAGCCCCTGAAAGGCGCAGCTGCCATCCCTCAGAACGAATGCCAGGTACTCTCGAAGCTCGTCTTTGTCCGCCTTGATGGCATCCTGAGGCACCGACTTGTCAATCTTTACATCATGGAACTCCCAAGCATCCAGGAACTCCTTGAGCGTGCTGCAGATCTTTTCCACTGCAGTTTTTGCTTCATAAATCTTATAGAATGTGTCAAGTTTGAATTGTTTTTTGTGGCGGTCGATGAGCATCCAGCCCAGCTTCATAGCGTCCATTGTCTTTTCCATGGACTCGCCCCAACCCTCCGGGGACGCTTTTAGGGCGGAGTAGAATTTCGGCAATGTAAAGATGGTGTTGAATGTATCCATCTGCTGCTTGAGAAACTGCAGCATCTGCTGATTGTACCTCACAGGTTCCTGCAGGCAGGTTCAGAACTTTTAGAATTCAGCAAGGCACAAAAGCACAAAAGCACATTGCCAGCAATGCACTGCTACACACTACACAGCAGCTACCATGGCACTGGGGAGAGTGTTCAGCAATTCCTCAAGTCCACCCATGATCAACATCATGCAGCAGCATAATGACATGTTCAAGATAAAAAACAGAAGAGGTAGTCTGATAGCTCTTAACGAACAAGGCACAACTGCAGGTAATGCCTTACGTAGTCATTGTTGCTTTGAAGAGTCCAGCAGCAGTCGTTCGTCAATTTGGGCAAATGCAGTTGAGCACACTTTCATGAATAATCATCTGCGCATGCAAGGCACACTCAGGAGCGTGGCCCACACTGACAGCTTTCCCACCTCAGAAGCAGCGGGAACAAGACTTCCGCTGGAGGTCCTCTGACCATACCTCGGAGGCCCCTGCAGCCCCGTGCACAACTTTCAGACTTCAGAATGACAGGTGGGCACCAAAGTGCACAGGACTGCTGTACAGGAGCATTTTGCAGCTGCACTCCTGAGAATGATGGACAAAACCCCACTTTCATGTAATGTCAAATGCAGTTTTCGTGTGGCATGTGTTGTCAAGCTCTCATGGCTGAGAGTGATCTGTGATATATGTTTGACTGTGATCTGTGATTTGTGTGACCACTGTGCTCCACCAGTATCAACTAATATGCTCCTGGCTGCACAGCAAAGCACACTTTTCGACTTACAGCCAAAGATGCATTGCACACTGAACACCATTCTGTACACTGGGATCATTCCCACCTCAGGAGACATTGGGCTGGCAATTCGCTGGACATTTCCTGTGTGCATATCTGCTCAGCACCATTCCAGTGCAGACAGCAGCCCACACAAATACCCACAGTACGCAGCAGAGCTGCACATGAGCCACAAATGAGACAGTACCAGAATCGCACACAACATGCCAAATGCAGCGGAGGGCTGTGCCTGGATGGCAATGCGAATGGCGGAATGTGCTTTTTGTCCACCTCCTCAACCCTCCCATCCTCACCTGCATCCGACCCCACGTCCACATGTACATGCAGGTGGAGACAAATGGGCACAATAGTCTTATACTCAATTTCATTTAGGGTGTGGCATTGAAGGTTGCAGAACTTGTGCGGAGATCCATTAGCAGGGGATGGAGAAACAACACTTCACAGTGTTGGCACCTTCTCGTCTGGCTAACATTTATAGAAACAACGGCTACCACTTATGTCCATCCCCACACACCAGGACGAGCAGGAAGATGGACAAGTATATGGCAATGACATGCCACCAGCAATGCAAAGCACCGCACATCCACCCACCACCCTTTCAGGCAACGAAGCTGCCGGTATGACTGGTTTTTGAAATGAAAGCATGGGAGAGCTGCTCAGTATGTCGTTGCCAGCTGAAGCCTCACAACAGCAAGTCCAGATCTGAAACAAAATGCCACAGTGTATGCGAGGGCAGCAGCCCAAACAGAGAATAAGACCACCTATTGCACTTCTCAACAAGCACAAAAGCCAATTCTCCTGAGGCAATATACCTCATTTCTGTGCTGCATTTGCTCCTCATTGCTACTAGAGTCAGCCAGCTTCTCTGCAAAGGTGTCAGATATTTGCTTTGGCTCTTCGACCCAATTTTTCTCATCTGTGGTCAGCTTTTCCAGCATCCTCTTGACATCGTCAACTTTCTGGTGCGTCTGAATGAGGACAGCACCCAACAGTGCCGTCTGAGCCACCAGCAGGACTGGAATGCAACAAAGCACTGGTCATGTCCAGGTTCGCATTGGTGAACGAGGCCCTCAAACACAGTGAAGATGGCACAACCTGGCCCACACCAACGTGGCTTGAACCATTAATACAATACCAAAATATATTTTGATAGAATCACTCTTTATCCTTAGTACACGATTATCACAGTTGCCCATACTTTGAACACTGACAGGAACTGTGGACAATTGGCAGCGTTCAGGGAGCATCAGTGCACTTCTTGTGCTGAGGCAGGCCAAACGCCTTGCACTTTTGAGGTGAGTCAATTGCTGCTGCATGACCAGAGCGAGTTCTGTGTTCCCCATCCTGGTACCTATTGACCGAAAACTTGGGAATCGAAATGGATAGACCCTGCAAATGGTCGGCTGTGCATGCCAACAAACTCACTGGCATAAGGTGGTCAAACCTGCCCTGCTTACATTGGCAGATGTGATTTCTTTTTGCAACAACCAGGCAACAAAACTGCCAGCAATCAGACAATGCAGGTCTTGCTGTTGACATTTGGACTGTGTTTGGCTCAACGGCATGCTTTTGAGACAATATGATCTTTGTGTGTGAAACTGCTCTTCATCCCACCTTTTGGCCACTGGGAATGAGCAGTGTCCCAGCAGCTCTGCATTTCATCCAAGGTCAGGTATGAATCCTACTCCCAGTGAAATTCCCAAAATCTTAAAGGAATACATTCCTCACCTCCAACAGCCCCTTGAAGACATTTGTCCAGCTCGCTCAATTCAGCGCATCTGCCCCTGGCTTCCCAAAGTCTCCTGAGTCTGCCTTCATTCCTTTCTTTATCAAAGATGCCGGCTGCCCTCTCCAGCTGCTCCTGCACACACTCCAGTGCCTGCCTTAAGCCGTTCGTTGTTGCTCCCCCATACTGCTCCTCGATCTCCCTCAACACAGTCTTGGTGGTGCGAATGCGTGTTGCCAGCCGCTCCTGGGCTTCAGAGCTCTCCCTGGCTGCTCTTATGCACTCCTCTATTTTCACTGCCAGCTCAAAGCAAGCCGTCACAATCTCCACTATTTCTGCCATGTCCTGCACAAGTGCACACAACAAGCATGTGAACATTGCAGGAGCAAGATTGGCACCACCTGCCAGTTGCGTTTTGCAATTGGATGCATTCGTGAAAGTGCTCTGTCAAGCGTGTGGGGGTCACACTCCTGGCACAATCCCAGACATCAGTTGGACAAGATGTGGCCAGTCCATATGCTGGACATGGCTTGCACTGGATAGTTTCTTCAAACTGGCCAAAGCTGAAAGATATTTTTTCCCCAATCACCACTGTCAAATGCGCTCACACCCAGACACAGTCAGCAAGCCAGAAGTGCTCTGGAACTCTCAGTAAACATGGCTTTCCAACAGCATGCCCTGTGGCACAGGCGCAGTCCAGTTCTCACCAATAGGCGACACACCCAATCTTCAACAGCAATTGAACCTGCACACAACGCAGGTCCGATCTGCCATCCAAAAACAGGCACATTCTTTGGTACCTGGGAACCTGCCCGCTAGCCCAGCGCCTTGGGCTTGTTCAGCCTCCTGCATGAGCGCGCCTCCAAAAGAATTCCGAAGCATGACACAGAGTATGGTACAACACATTTCCTATCTCCATGAAAACAAGGCATCCCCCTTGGGGCCCGTCCTCGGCCCAAGGGACAGCCGTTGACTGCGACCACCTGCCCACCTGGCACCTCCTTCCTTCCAGAAGAATGTGTTCCCCGTCGAATCCCGACGCAGGGCGCCCGCCCAGCGCTCACGATCAGCTCCTCGCACGGCGGCCCAATCCACCACGCTTTCGCCTGGGAGCAAGCAACCGAGTAGGCGGAGAAACGTTCCAACTTCCCAGGCCCATGCACACCAGGCGGGAGGCGGGACGAACGCATGCGCTGTGAACGCACTGCATTCGCGCGGACCGAGAAACATCCGGTCGACCAATAGACAAGGGGGAAAGGAACGCCAGGAGGCGGCGGCTCGCTCCATCCACGTCAACGTCAGCATGAGGCAGGTCATCAGGAACAGACCGCCCTGCCCTGCTATCAGCGGCAACGCATTTGACGTGGCATCTAAAACATTGCGGCGAGTGCCGTACCCCGGAGATCGGCGGCGCCCGGGACGGACGCGCACTCGGCCGGCGCTGCACGGCCTTGTCTATCCCACCCGGGGGCGCTGCCGGCCGCTGCCCGCTCAGAAGGTGGGCCTCGGCGAAGCGGCGCGGTGCCTCAAGGAACAAGCGGAGTGGGCGCCGCTTCGTGTCCCGTCAGCAGCCAGCCAGCCAGCCGCCAACTCCACGTTCGATGTCCAACGGGGGGGGGGGGGAGGCCCATAGGGGAGGGCACCCTGGGATGGGAGGCTGCATCAGTGATCAGAGCAGGCGGGCCGGAGCTGATGTGGACTGGTCCACAGGCAGCCACAGGGCAGGTGTCCCGACAGTGTCGGTGCGACACATGCTTCGGGAGAGGATGATGCCCATCAGGGGCCAATTCCAATCGTCCGCTGGGAACATGAATGCGCAAGTTCGTTGCACTGATGGATAGAAAAGGAGGTCAGGCTGACAAGATACATGCGTACTGGCGAAGGCACGTCGTGAATTCAAATGGGGCGGCTGTTGTCTGCTGCGCTCTCTCCGCTAGCGCTCAGCAGGGACATCGCTCGTACACGAGCTCTCTTTGAGTTTTTCCACATGCCCTCAGCTCATTTCCGCCAAGCTCCGCCCTTCAAACTCAATGAATGCGGCACACTCCGTGCACCACACGGTAGCCCTCATGTCTTGTTTCCCATTGTAGGCAACATGATGTTGTAGGTGCTGGGGCAGGGGTGGAGCAGACGAATTTCGCTGCGCCATGGGATAGCGCCCACTTGCATTTAGACGCCAACAAAGCCACATAATGCTTGCAGTGTTTATGCGCCGTAACAGCACCCAACTTTTACTTTCGCATGATGGGCCAGCCATTTCCCCGAAATCTGTTGCAAATTTGTCAGGAAAGGCGGTGCTTTTGCACCGGCCGAAGAAACAGCAGTCAACTCTGCCTGCAGGTACCTGTAGAGCTTGTATGATACCTTAAATGAGGCTTGAATGCATAATCAGCGCATCGCCAAGCCCGGTGAAATTTTCTTGAACCCACAGCTTTATGTGAGGCTTGAATGTATGATCACTGCATCAACGCGCCCTCGAAGATCTCTTGAACGCGTGTTCCCTGGATGCCGGGCGACGCACAGCGCTCCCCCAGGGCGGAGACCGGGCGAGGCAGCGAATCCAAGCGCGAGGCGCCGCCCTTGCAGCGCTCAACCGAGTGATGACGCCCCCTTGACCGCACCAGTCGTCAAACCGCCGCCTTGAACTGGCGGTGTTTTGGCCGCACGCCCCAACCTCCGAGACAGACCCAGCCAGGTGAGCGCACACGTACCCGAAAGTCCGTTCGGTACAGCCAGCCCCGCGGCGCGCTCACGGTCGCGCGAAAAGTGGGCGCGATCTTCCATGCCCGCCAAGCTGTTCTCGCGCGGCACGCTTTTTGACGTGCAATAGTCGTCGGGCAGCGCAACGATTTGTTGCCTTCTGCCCGCCCGCCACAACGCATAGTCCGTAGATGCCCAACTCGCGTGTCCCGCTCGCCCCCTTGGGGCTTCTCATGGCGGCATCCCCAGTCGTGAGTGGGGGTCGCCGCTGGCTGGCGTCGTTCCACCGATGGGTCGTCAGAGTCTCTGGCGCCGGGTGCCTCAGCGGCTTCCCACTAGCTGCCCGCCGTGTGCTGTCCCATAGCAGCGGCCCACGGACTACGGCCCGGTCGTTTCGTATACGTGAGTACGGTCGTGTCCTTGTGGCGGCCTTGGGTGGGCCTCGCGTGGCCAGCAGACAGGTCAGCCTGCGCTGGGCGAAACGCCGGTTGGAGTTGACGTTTCCCTCGAAGGCCGACGCCAATCGCCGTTTGGGAAAGAGATCCCCAAGAACCGGCCAGAGCTGGATGTTCTCCCGACCACAGACTCTCGATCCATTAGGCATGGCTGTTGCTGGAGAACTCGCCGGCTCCTGTATTGCCGGATTGTGAAAGTGCAAGTGCCAAAAGCCAACAAAAACTACAGCTGCTGATGGAATGATGACCATCCTCGACACAGACCTTGTGCATCTGGATGTCAAGACACGTTTATGCCCATGGTCGCTGGTGCAGACGGCTCCCTGCTCGAACGAAGCCCAAAGCTTGTCCAAATGTACCAAGCTTTGTGCTGGTCATGCAACGGCGGGTATCATATGCTGGTGCCACTGTCTCTGGCACGTTGACTGCCAGATAAACGCTTCTGATAAACGAGCAACGGTGTGGGTGGTTGGCAAGCTGTTGTGTGGAAGGGGAGGGGGTCTGTTCAGGTTATCGATGACAAGTGAACGAGGTGTGAGCCCCACTGTTCCATCTGCAGGCGCCATTGCAGGGAGACCTGTGACAAGAAAGAACAGAATGAGATGCAGGGCGTGCTGAGGTTTTCTCTGGTGTGTTTGATAAGATACGCTGGGATATCAATGCCCGAAAATGCCATGGCTCCCACACTAGTACATCTGTGAGCATATCCACAACTTCAGATTAGCCTCACTGGCACATCGTTGTCCATTGCACAAACGGGGAGAATGGGAACACAGAGGGCTTCACTGGAAGGGATGGTGATAGGGGCTGAGAGGACAGGTTTGTACAGAGCCAGTAGCAGCACAAGAGACCTTCATGGGAACGCTTGCGAACAGCAGCCACAGCCCTTATTTTGTAGGAATTCCACCCAAGCCACACCAAGTGCTGGACATGCTGTTGCAACGGCCATACTTTTGCCAGGTTTCTCAGGATAGACATCTTGTTGCGTGCCCTCCTTTGCACTTGCTGAAATGGCTGGTCTCCCAAAGTTAAAGCAGTTCCACGTTCATTGGTCAAGGTGCTCGTCAAGTTCACTACTTTCAACTTGTTGACGTGGTTTGTCCCTCAAGTGAGGGATAGTGAACCTCCCAGTCTCAGAACCTCCCAAACCAGCTGGCTGGTTTGGCTCTGGGGTCATTCACCAATCCATCTCACCCCCCCCAACTATATGCCCATGTTGACGCACTTAGTGCAGGCCATTTCCCACCACTTTCAGTTTCACAAATGTGGACAAACTCGATTGCCAACCCACTTTTGCCCTAAACAGCTTCTGTTACTCCAAAGCCTGACTGAGTGTGCTCAGTGCATGTTTGTCGCATCCCCATCCCACCTTCCCAGTACTGTGTATTCAATGTGCGAGGCAACACTTCCTGTGGGCAAGGAACGTCTTTGCCCACAGGCAGGGTTGCCCAGTGCACGTTCGTGCGGACGTCAAACTAAGCCAGCACAGTGGTCAAAACGGCAGTCAAGGACAATTGATCTGGTACCGAATGTCGAGCAGTTACGTTCTGGGCGCTCAGGGATTGGCCA
This sequence comes from Ostreobium quekettii, assembly GCA_905146915.1. Classification (NCBI taxonomy): domain Eukaryota; kingdom Viridiplantae; phylum Chlorophyta; class Ulvophyceae; order Bryopsidales; family Ostreobiaceae; genus Ostreobium; species Ostreobium quekettii. The sequence continues at coordinate 40,326 of CAJHUC010002370.1, read as the reverse complement.
TGGACATCCTGGACGGTATCAATGCCATCCTGACCCCTTTCAAGGCGCTGAAGAACACACTGGAGGCGCTGGTGGCCATCGAAAAGGGGTACGGCTACCTGTGCGATCGCATGGTGTTCATCGGCGAGGCCGTCGACAAGATCCGGGTGCACCCGGGCTTTCAGGGGTTGGGCGGCGACAGGCTGACGTGGCTGAAGATGGGGGGCAAGCTGGCGTCGGCGAGGGACCTCATCGCGAAGATCAAGGACATGGAGGAGAACCCTTCGCAGTCGCCTCTGACGCGGGCCAAGAGGGTGGCGGAGAAGTGGATCGGCGCCAGGAAGGTGCACGCGCGGCTGAAAGAAGTGCAGGGCTTCCTGGACACGGTGGTCGCAGGTGAAGAGGCCCCGCCCTTCAGATCTGTGCCCTTCGCCCGCTGCAGGGTTGCTATAATGGACGCCTGCATTCATCCGTTCGTTCGCCCTGATGATGATGATGATGATGGCGAAATTCCATTCATTGCGCACCAGCCACGGAGGGCTATGTCGCCACCCAACTGCACAAGAACGGTGTCCATTGTTTGTCCCAGTCTTCGTCTCGCTCATACACTGACTATCCGTCTCTACGTGTTTATTCGCTCCTGAACCCTGAAATGCATGAATCCTCCGCCAAAATCAGTGAGCCCGGGCCCGAAATGTCAGATTTTGTTTCGTCATGAAATATGGCAAGCTCATGCTCCCATAAAACGCAACTAGTCGCACGTGAAACAAGTCAGGTGAAGGATAAATTGCGCCACCGTTCAAGCACCCACATAGTCTTTTCGGCTCGTCGCTCAGTTGGACGGAACGGGCCCATTGAGGAATGGGCAAAACCTATCCACAAACCAGTAGCCAAATTTTCAGTTTGCGGGCTTCTTTGGAGATGTATTGGCACGGCAGGAAGACAAAACACCATTCAATAGTGGTGCTGTCCGCAGTCTGACAAACAAGAACAAAGGCAGCAACATCACAACCACACAAGATGCAAAACATTCGCTCGACGCGCTGTGTCTCTTTCACTGAAAGAACTTGCCCTCCCGTATCTTTTCAACAGCGACTGCTTCTGATAATCGCTGAAAATCAGCGTCAGAGGTTGAGGCGCGTTTAACAAGTGCACAAATCGTGCCACATGAAAAGCCTTTTTGGTTGTCATTTCCGCGAGTGTTTCACGTGAACTGAGTCGGCGTCGCGCACTACTTCTGTGTCGATTCCTTGCCGCAGGGCTGACGTTGGCCCAGGTCTTGGCCACGGGCGTCACAGTTGCCGAGCTCTCCAACAACGTGGAACAAATTCGATGTGTCCTCGATAGAGGCTGGAAACAAGGACAGGGGGAGCCTCAGGCATGACCCATGCGCATAAAAAAAGTGATAGTCAAGCTGAGGCGTGTTTTCCTAGTATTGTGCATCAGTAATCCGAAGATTTGCGCAGCATATTGCTCAATGTACAGGAGTGTTGACAAGAATGATGTCGCCTGATTCGTATCTTGCCTGGAGGTATGTTTGGGTTGTTTATGTGCATCGCTGGCAATGCTACGCCAACTTTGCTTCAACTTCTGTTGGATCTCCACATGCGACGTCAAATCGACGTTCATGTTTGAAAATTCAAATACAATATTTTGATACCGGTGGGGGCGTCGTGCTGCTGAGTTTCGACGACTGCGTCGGGATAATAGGCACAGCCAATCCTATCACGTAAATTACGTCCTTCATGTTCTACCACACTATAAGGCACACACACTTGTGTACTGGTCTTGCGTCAACACAGCTGCACGATGCCGCTGATGCGCGAGTTTTGGCGTCCAATCCTGATCCGTACGCAGACGACGTTGCATTTCAAATTGCCGCCGCATTTTGGCTGGCCGTTGTAACACAGGCAGTTCATTGGAAATTCGTTCACCAATTGCAACACCCTGAAAACTGGCATCGCTGCAACGTTACATATTCCCAAGGCTCTCTTTCACGAGCTCTGCATGGTAAGAATGCGGTAGGCTGTGTAAGGTGCACGATGGTGTTTCTGGAAAACAAGGCGCAAGCTGAGTCTCAGAAAAACAATGTGCAAACTGAGCTCTCAACGAACTGAGTCCGCTTCTGTGACATCCATTGCAGGGAGAGTTCAGATACAACAAGAACATCCTCGAGTTCCTCCGCACGCAAATTGCCCCCGTCAAGCAGCTCAAATCGTCAACTTCGTCCCAACCGGCCGAGATGTCCGCCGACGACTGGCAGCGGTCCCTCGAGGCCGTGGACCAGACCCTCAAGCTGGCAGAAGTCCTCATGGAGCGCCACTGCACCCCCTTCGACCTTCAGACCTTTTACCGCGTCTCCGAGGCTCGGCGAGGCGTGGAGATGATCTGCGGCAACCTTGCTGCCTTTTGCGCCGCTCTGGGCTCTCCTTCGGCCGTCCAGGAGCGCATACCGGACGACCTGGTGGCTGCCGATCGGCGGGACCTGCACAGGCGGCTGGACTTCGTGCTAAACGGCGGGGAGATGGAGGGCGGGCCGACGGGGGAGTGGGAAGTCGTCAGGCGGCAGCACGAGGCGCGCGTGGCGGGGCTGCAGGTGGTGGAAAATTCACACTCTGACTTACAGTTTGAATCGCTAGGTCACATTGCTGGAAAGATCTGAAACACTGAACTTGCGCGATGCAAGTTGCACGTACCATTTTAAGCCTGTTTGGAGGCTGCGAGACAATGTCAGCCATAACGCTGCACGCGTGTTGTCCAAAAAGCGATCTGCACGGATGGCACATATCCCGTTCGTATCCTGCTTGCAAATTGCAGGTCGTGAGGGAGGCTGACTTGAAGCTGTCGGGCGTGGACACGGGGTCGGAGAGCGTGTACCACGCGACGTGGAACGGCACGAGGGTGACGGTGAAGCGCGTTCTGGCGGAGGGCGAGGATCTGGACCTGGAGGACTTCGCCAAGTTCTTCACGGAGGTGGCTATCATGTCCAGGTGGGCGGAGTTCTTCCATGGCGATCTCTCAATGGCACACGGCAAGTCCATCTCTGGGCCAGGGACTTTGCAGGCGATTTACATCCAGGATTTGTTGTTTTACGGTAAATTCTGATGCAGGAAGCGTGGCATATTTCAAACTTATGCATTGGAAGTTTGGATAGGCTTGTGCAGGCAGATTGCACCCTTCCATTGGTGTATATGGATTGGTCTTGGTTTCAGAATAGAAAATTGAACCAAAGCAGAATTAGGGAGTTCAAGCCTTCTTTGATGCTTTTGGATTGCTGTTATTATTGTTGCTTACTCGAAACAAGGTCTTGTCAAGTGCCGAAAAGCGATTTACTGCGTATCGCCAAAACCTCAAATCCTCTGTGTCAAATACTTTGGTGGAGCCACAAACCCAAGATACAATTGTTTGAGCAACTTCAATTACGTAATCTCATTTGTTTCAAATCAGCCACTTTTCCATCCTCGGATCGGATTGTCTCACTCACTAGAATGCTTTGCTCAGCTTGCACATCTCCTAAGCGCCCGGCGTTATTACGTCGTCAAAACTTTGCGCCTTTCTTCGCTCCTCTCATTTGACCTTGGCTCGAAAATGCATCCGTTCGAGTGACCACGGACCTCACCGAAACACACCGCCGATGGTGCGTTTCAGTGAGCCTCGTGGCTGCTCGAACGGATGTGCATTGAACTCACCCAATCACTGAATACCCGATCCACCCATCGATGCCACAGTATCCACCCACACGCCAATTCTGCATTTGTGCCTCGGCACCTCCAGGATGCGCTTCCCCTGCGTGGCGGAGTTCTACGGCGTCAGCCCCTCGGGCCTGCTGATCATGGAGCGCAGCGAGCGCCATCTGCGCCGCTGGTGCCAGGAGGCTCCCCGCGGCTGGGCCGCCAAGCTGGGCGTCCTGCGCCGCGCCGCACAGGGCCTTAAGTACGTGCACGGCAGGGGCGTCATCCACCGGGGCGTCAACGCCTTCGCCTTCTTCGTGTACGACGGCGACGAGGTCAAGATCGCGGACTTCAGCTCGGCCATCAGCCGGACGGACGTGAGGACAATTTCCGTGCGGCAGCACGCGGCCACTCACCTTCTGGACGCCCCGGAGGTATTTGAGCACTGGAAAATCGAGTGCTTGCTGCGGCTTTGTTCCTCGTTTTTTTCTTGATAGCCCCGAGCACCAGTACAACAAGCGCTAAATGGTGGATTGGATGGTATGTGTCAAGCGGGTGTGCGCTGTGCGCGGCAGCGTGTGGCTAGTCATGTACTGAATGCGGTTAGGCCATTGATATATTCTTAGAGCTCAGAACTACATCGTCGCCGCTTCGATGGAACTTTTCATTCGATTTTCCCAAAGTTGCAGAAGCTCTGCATTTGTTTCGTAATGAACCCTTGTGAAGCTGTGAGCCATAAGAATGTTGGGAAGTTGTAACTGGCTGACTCAAAAGCATAAATGAAAAATATTCAATACGAGGATTTCAGGATTTTAGCAGTCTCCATTTTTTGGTCAACAGTTTTTCAATGTCCATCCCTCTGAAAACCATTTCTGTTGCCATTATTGAGGCACAAAGATTTCCTGACCATCCATCCACACCTACTTGCGCTTGTGGCGTGCTGCACCGATGGGCAAATTGCCCGAAACGGAGCGGTGCCCAGAATGCAAAATTGCTGCATGCGCAGCAAACATCTCAGCCACAATGCAGTAAAATCGTAAATGTGAACTTACCATTCTTTGATGCGACGTTTACGATGTCCTTGGTGACGGCTTATTACTGAATCGCGATATAGAACAAAAGAAGGCGCGCCGCATTGTCCCCAAAGTGCTGCGCTGACTGCCACTGGCTGTGTCTGCCAGGTGTTCTTCGAGAAACGACCGCACAGCTACGCCTCCGACGTGTTCGCCTTTGGCCTCGTCATGTACGAGGTCGCCAGCCAGCGCGAGCCCTACGGCCCGGGCGCCACGCCGGGAGACGTCTACCGGCGGCGCAGGGCGCAGCAGGCGCCGTGCCGCCTGCCCGGGGACTGCCCGCCCGGCTTAAAGGACCTGACGGAAAGGTGTTGCTCTGTGGTGCCCGACCTCAGGCCGCCCATGGCAGAGGTCTGCGTGCGGCTGGAATTCCTCGAGGAGGAGTTTGAGGAGGGGCAAGGAGAGGAGCAGCTGCCGGTGAGTGGGTGGTGCTACTGACGAAATGTGCATTTGATGGTATAATGGAAGTTAGATTTTCATGCAACCTCTGTATGTAAGTGGGCTATGTCATGCATGTTGCGCCACAATCAATTGATTGTTTTGTACGGCGTCACATGTGCGACACATTCACAATGTTGTGCCCTTATTTGCGACATGTCGCAACGGAATCTCAAGCGGATGGTTGCCCGGTCCAGCGACTTGTGCATGGTTCTCATTTCCAATGACCGAGAGCTTGGCGGTAGAAATCTATCGCGACAGATCACTCTGATTAAGGAAAACTGTCCATGCCACATAATTCTGCACTTCTAGAGTCCCAATCTCAGGGATGCCGCCAGATTTTCCCAACGGCGGGGGTGGGGGGCGGGGTGGGCGACGTCGCCGAATTGCGCGGCTGGTAGGCCGAGGGGGGTCGTCGTCGGCGTTGGACGTCGCCATGGCGGTCAAAGGTCTCAAGGGCTCGCCCCCGCGGGGGGTTGGGTGGGGGATGGGGTGGGGTACTCTGTGTGGCGAAGGGACGGTGGCTCGACCTCTTCTCTGCTGTACGCGTTGTCCTGCAGTGGCCCAATGCTGCGAACTGCGCATTGGCAGCAAAGATAGAAACTTGTACAACAGAACCAGTGTTACCATTGTTGGAACACACAGCAATGGGGAAATCGAAAATGCTATTGAACGTGGAAGCTTCCTTTGCGTGGAAATGTTGCTGAATGTGCAAGCCTCTTTTGAGGAACCCCGTTAAAGAACTTGGAAAAAGCGTGTCGATAATCGCGTGATTTGCGACCCAACGCGTGTGAGCACGGCCACGGTTTGTTAACTCGTTTTCCATCAGAACGGCAAGTTAATGCGATCTATGGTGTCAATTTCCTGTTAAAAGAACCGCTGCCAGCCTGGTATTGCACAATAGCTTTGTTCCGTGTCGTGCAGTCAGCGCTTAGTTTTTTTAACCCAGATGCTGCAATAAAGCACTGGTAATGTCAGCGCAAGACACAGCATCTATGGTGTCGCGCCGTTGCTGCGCAATTGGATCGGGAGTGCCATCGCGAAGGGTGGGAGTTCCAGATACTGCATGAACTTTTTTTTCTAACTCTCAAAGCTTTTTTGAGAGTCTTCGCTGCTCGCATAAGTTCACAATGGCCGCTCGGCTAATTAAATTTGAAATATTCAAGCGCGCAACTTGCACATTGAATCAGTCTCGAATGCAATTTTCTTGCCCCGCAAGTGACTTGAAGTGCTTGCCCTGGCAACTCAGCCAACGATTAGTGAGGTCTGCGAGGTGTGCATCGACGAGCAGCTCAAGGCGGAAGACGTAGGAGAGCTGGTGAGCAGCTGAATCCTTGGATTAGAAAACTTGCCTTCGAAGGACAGGGCGGCGCCCTTGCAAGTTTCAGGCGATTTGGCTTCCAAAAACCGTAGTCTTGTCCCTCACGCCTTCACTGTATCCGTTCGCCACCAGTTTGCAGCGAGTCTCCCTGTGTGGCTGAGGTTGACATTGATTAGAGTTGTTTCGAAGCTCGTGAATTTCGCAACAACGGGAAAAGTCTGAATTCTGAGGGCTACCGGCAAGCGCGAGAGTGAGCATATGGGGGACTCGATGCAACAAAGCGAAAACGTGTCGCTCATGCAGAAGTGTTTACAAAATGGTCCCGGATGCTCCATTAGCCACACTTGCCCCTTGCCCTAGACATTTGCCCCATTGTGTGTGTTGACATGGATGCGGTTGAAAGACGTGTACGAAGCGGCATAAGCACAACTGTATGCGTCATTTTAACCATTCCATTATGAACATTGGCCCATTCTTCAACATGCCCAAAATCTTGGATGCACTGCTATCACGTCACTCAACGCATTTTCACAGCTCGTGTATGGACACATGCCTCATATGTGCCCGCTCCATGGAACAGGCTGATGTGACCTTTGCTCCAAGCCACAAGAAATGTCAGCCTGCCTTACGGTGTTCAGTCAAGCCAGGGCTCACATATTGTTGACTGAAATGCACGATGTTTTTGCATTACAGGATGCCCCGTCCAATGGAAATACACAAACGGAGAAAAGCGAAAGTCCAGCGGCCACGAACTGCCACCCTTGAAAAGTATACATCTCCCTGGGGATGTCAATAAAGCTTTATTGCGAATAGGGAAGGCCTTGAAAAGTTGCGGACACTGGTGTTAACTACTAGGCGAATTGTATGTAGTTTTTATTGTTAAAATAGGAAAGGGACATTGGAGGAGGAGCTCTTCAATAGTTGCAAAGCCGACCGGAATTCTCTAGCTTAAGCACCCAGGGAAGACTCGAAGCGCCGAAAACGGTAGAAACGAATCATAATTAGGCAAATGAGCTAAAGAAACAGGGTGAAATATTGGTCCAACGTATATCGAGAAACGGGGGGTGGATGTGATGGCGAGATTTGCTTGCATTGACGGAGTGAAATTATGTGACTTAGTCAAGTGACTTGGTAAATTAAACTACGTGACTTAGTAAAGTAAATGAATGTTTTCCTGCAATATTTTGGAATTTCCAAACGATGCTTCAGCTTTGGTAAAGACAATAGCAAATTGTGTGGCGAATGTTGTTGGTGATATTGCTTTCGATTCAGTAAAGGGGCCGATCCAACCTGTGGTTGCACGTGCATTGCTCTGTTGGTAGAGCATCCAGGGCCGCTTTGCCAAAAATATTAATTTCTATGGCATGGAGTCGATGAATGTATGATGAGCAGGGATTGCCGCGCTGACTGGGGAAGTTTTGACAATGATCCTTGTTTGAATGGGGATGGACCCATGCTTTGACCTTGTGAACCATCGCCACAGGGTTAATAGTTGTCTTGAGTGTCTGAAGGTGATGCCCTATGAACTAGTCAGATCAAAAAAGCGTTACCAAGACTTCAGCATGGGTTTTGCATTGGCGAACATTGTTGTGACAACGATTCATAATTGGTCTGGGGTGAGTTTCTATTGGACGCCGTTTTGGGGAAGAAATGGACAACTAAATACTATAAAATACTGAGCTTTGTACCACATTTTCTATCAATAGTGTTGTGTTGATCGGACTAGTCAGTGCCTCTTTGTTCAGCGTTGGTGAATGAGCTGTTAATTGAATATTATCTTACTAGGATTTGGCAATTCGTTCCCACCCAATGCCGTTCCTGACCGCATTTGCTTGTGCATCATTAAGACCATTTGGGCCATTTGTGTTGAATGATTTGAAAATGTGACCCTGGCTAGACAATGGCAGTTGCCCGCCACAGCATACATTAAATTCGACCCATCCTTGCCATTTACAGTGGCAGTGCCCCCATAATGGCTAGTTACATCTAGCTAACTGCGGCTTCCCGCCCATACACATTCACTTCTGTGATAATAGTACATTACAACCAGTACAAGCAGGTGTTCCTAAACTATCTCATTTGTTGAGCAAGCATATGCATGTCTAGTCCCTATCACTCTGTGATGAAGCATACTCCCAACAATCCAATCTAGACATGGCCGTCCAGCTTTTTTCTTGTTATTTTATTTCTATAACTTTTTTGAACTCAAACAATCCGTCCGTCAATTTTCTGTCACTTTGCTGGGGCCGGCTTTCCGTAGCCGTTCATGCCACATTAGCTTTCAATTTTTTGGCTCTAGAGCTGTCGATCAAGGGGGTATTTGCAACCAGCAGTTTTTGTAAAAGCGCTTTTTTTGCTGCCTTTCTTGGCATTCCGTTGCCATCCATCAGGGACTTTGAGATTCTGGTAGTGTTCCATTGGTCAATGGCAGTTGCTGTTGGAGGCAACTTTTGCCAAGCAGATTTTTTCTCTGTGTCCAATAACCTTTGCCTCCAGTTTCAGGCCACAATACTAACATAACGAGTTCCAATATTTCAACATATTTAAACAATGCATGTCTACGTATTTGCAGTCCATGCCATCATAAATAAATATGCATGGATAAATAAATGTTCACAAATGCTGCCTCACCCGGTACTCCTTGCCAAATAAGGAACGCAACCCGTTGTTATTTCCCGCCATCCCTTGCAAACGCTAGACTACTATTATTAACAAGCGATCCTTTCTTTTTCCCGGCGAACCCATGGCCGGTACTCCTTGCAAACGCTAGACTACTGTTATTAACAGACCCCAGGCCCCACGGCAATCCCCTGCTGCTTTTTCCTAGCCAACCCATGGCCGGTACTCCTTGCTAGACTGGAGGTGCAACCTGCCACACATTAGAGCACACATGAGCACCTGCCAACACCCATAGTCTTAAGATGATCGCCCACTTCAATAATGAATGGCCAGTAATCCTTTGCCAAATGGACACATTCACTCGCAACAACTATAACAAAATCTGTCATGGTATGTTATGTGATGCCTTGGACTTTAATGTGGTCCTCGATGATGTCTTGGACGCTAGCTTTTTATGCCCAGTTTGATGCCTTGATATCCTGGTGCATGCTCCTATGTTGCTTTTATGCTTCTTTTTCCCTGCGTGGCAGTCTTCCCACCCTTGATGCTGCATGTACCATCCCATCAATGACCCTCTGTAGCCAGGCTAGAAACAATGGCTTTTTCCCAGCCATAACTTGGCTGGTACTCCAGATGAGCAGAACAGCATTCCCACCCACCCACCCACCCCGCCCTGACATGATTTCGAACAAGTAGCAGCCACCCATGCTTACTGTAAACCCGGCAACAATGGCTTTTTCCCAGTCAGGCCACGGCCGGTACTCCAGCCGAGCAAAACAACAATCCCCCCCCGCCCCGCCCTGACACCATCTTGGACAAGCGGAACCTACCCATGGACACTGGGAGCCCTAGCAACAGTGGCTTTTTCCCAACCAGGCCATGGCCGGTACTCTAGCCGAGTAGAACAACAATCCCCTCTGCCCCGCCTTGACATGATCTCGGACAAGCAGCAACCACCCATGCACATTGTGAACCCAGCAACAACGGCTTTTTCCCGGCCAAGCCATGGCCGGTACTCCAGCAGAGCAAAACAGCAATTCCCCGGCCCCACCCAACACAATTTTGGAGAAGCAACAACTGCCCATGCACACCACGAGCCCGACAAAAGTGGCTTTTCCCGGCCAAGCCATGGCCGGTGCCCTCTGGCCCGAGCAAAGGCACACCACCCCACCCCACTATATGATCTGGGCTAACCTTGTACACACCTGAGCTTCCGACAACGTGCTTTCCCGATAGAAGAACGCAGAACTGCTCCGTGAGTAACTGGCAGAATTCCCCGGCCCCACCCCGACACGATCTCGGAGAAGCAACAACCGCCCATGCACACCATGAGCCCAACAATAAACTGACTTTTCCTGGCCAAATGCGGTGATGCTCGCCAGTGGAAACGCGGCCAACCCCACCAGCACCACCCCTATATATATATATATATATATATATATGTATATATATATATATATATATATATATGTGCGATCTCAGGAGGAAGCAGCAGCCCGGCACAATGCTGAGCCCTTCTTGGCTTTTCCGGTAAATACGGCCCGATTACTCTAACTCAAGCGAGCGGCAACCCCGCTCCGCCCGCCATCACCACTCACCTAAGGTACAGCGCCATGGGGAGTGGTGGCAAGCGGCCCAATGACATTTTGAGGGCGTCACATCACATGCCAACCAATCGAATGTACTGCGCTTGGGAACGCTTTGGGTGTACATTCTGCCTACATGATGGACAACAGCGATTTGAAGGGGCACATGGATGTGCCATGGGGGTGAGCAGAGTGCACTACCGAATCTATCAAAGACCCAACCAATTGCACCCCACGTCCACCATGCATGTGGAATTTCTGTACTGGGGTTCAATGTGTTTGAAAGGTTTGTGTTGCTCTATGAATGTTGATGGAATTTTGTCGATCTATGTGGTCTGGTCAGCAGTTCTATTATGGGGGGCTTGTCATCCGTGGGTTGCGGCACGGATTCTGTAACATGTGGTTCCATTCTAAAAGGCTTTGTGGAATTTTGTAACTGTCTATGCTGATGTCAACATAGCCCCGCCCGTTTTTGTTAGACACTTTTCCTATCTATGGCCCGCTCACAGATTCTGTTGACTGTACGGAATTTTAGTGGAGCCAACCAAATTTTGTTGTGGATGGACAGAGGGGGCCACCTCTAATGCAATCTCATCATATGCAATCCCCAAGAGTAGGAGGGAGGGTGAAAGCAAAGTGATGTTGGCACCCACGCTGTCCCCAAACTGCCCCACGGTGCAGCCAGAATCCATAGGGAGCATGCGCACCCCCAGAGCAGCATGTACATATGAAGTGAATGTGTCTTGTGGGTGTCCCGTCGCCCCTCCCAGTAGGGGGGCCTTGAGACCCCATCAATTTTTCTCACGCCCACCTTTGTGCCTCCCGTAAACTAGCCTACTCCGTGGACTCCATAACCAGCACTTACATCTGGCTACCTATGGCTTTTCGCCCAAACACATTCACTCTTGTGATAATAGTACATTATAACCAATTTAAGTAGATGTTCCCAAATTATCTCATTCGTTAGGCAAGCGTATACCAAGCTCCCAGAGATGACCTACCCCTAGCCTCAGGCACCTGTTGAGGGCCTGAGTGGGGGCAGGGAAGAACCAGAGGGCGTAGCAGTGATCGTAATGCCTGGAAGTGGTCCAAGAGCTGGGAGGGAAGAGGACATAGTGCCGCAAAAGACATCCTAGATCGCGGCCCAAAGATTGTTGGCCGATGCCACCATCCACCCAAAGAGGGGGAAATCAAGTTCGGTGGGGTGCACTGGGGGTTGATACAGTGCCATAGGGCCTTGGAATCCAGGGCCCACCAACCCCAGTTGCATATCCAACTCTTTGGGATAAGGATCAAAAAGGCAGATGAGGCACCCATCTAGCTGGTGTTGTGATAAGTGAGGTTAAGGGTGGTGAGATGCATTGTAGCAATACCAAACTAGCTCAAGACAGCAGACGCAATGGGGGGCGACGATTGGCCAGGAGCTGCAGCATGTGGAGCGGCTCTGAACCTGACTGGTGGGTCCCCGGCACAACCCAAAGCTGCAAGAAATGGCGGAGTAGAACGGGCAATTGGAGAACTCCCCGTGTGTCGAATTTGCAGAGGCGCCACTATAGTTTGTGTGTTGCCTTGGCCTTGAATCGTCGCTCATGAAAAACGAGGAGGTGGCCCATCATGTATAGGTCTGTAAAACTTATGTGCCAAGTTGGCCCTCAGAAAAAGATATATCTATATATTATTATATATAGTGTCAAGGACTATGGAAAGGAAAAGGTGCACAATAGTCACGGTGGACGATTGGAGCCCCAGGTGAATCAGGCAAAAAATGTCAGAGGCAGGAAATGCTAAGCATTTTCTGTAATGGTGTCTTGATACTCTTCCCCCGGGGCGTGCTGGCACCAGGCATCACGAATGCAAGCAGTGATCTTGTCATGGGCATGGAAATGGTGAATGACCACCCAATGATATATGGTAGAAATGGCAGAGTCATATTGATTTAGGATTCGCACTACCACCCATCCTTCAGCCTGGAGAAATAAAATGGAAACAGTGTGGAGGTCCAACAGAAATTTTTGCTAGATGCTCTAATGACCCGACTCCGCGTTGGCGTCCACTTGGTCCCAGAGGTGGGCCCGGCCAAATAGGGTAGGAATGGGAATGGGGATAATGTCCGTTCCCGTCCCAAGAACGGACCCATTCCCATTCTAGAAACGGACCCATTCCCATCCCTGGAACGGACCTGTTTCCGTTCTAGGAATAGACCTGTTCCATCCGAGGAATGGACTTGTTCCCATTCCCATACCTGTCCGTTCCAGTCTGTGCCAGTCCATTCCAGATCCATCCCAAGTCCGTTCCTTGGCCGTTCCTAGGCCTGCCAGCCCAAGGACGGGGACAAACTCTGGTTTGTCCCCATTCCCATTCCCGTTCCCATTCCTGTCCCTGTCCCTAGTTTGTCCCCATTCCCAGGCGGCTCACCTTTGCTTGGTCTCAGATGATCGCCGAATGTTCTTCAGGCGTAAGGCACATGAGGTTGCCAAATTGGGAGGTAGTTATATCCACGAGGGGGAGGAGATGGCACAAAAGCTTGGTAATGGTCGCGTTGGTTATGGGCAGATAGGTGGGGGGAAGTGGAGGTAATCCAAAGGGGTGACATGCGGCAGAATCCCCAGAGCCATCACCCGCCACTGATCCGCCTATACTGAAGTGTCCCCCAAACGCCTAGCACAAAAAAGTCGGTGCATGTGGGGTAATCGATCTGCTCTTAGGCCATCGCAGTAAGCCGGTAAATCCATGATGCCATAGGCCATACTGAAGCCAGCGCCACCATTTCCACTTGGGGGTGCACCTCCAAAAACGCCGTGAGGTGGGGGAGTTGGGAGAAAGGATGATTGCACCAATTCTGTTCTCACTCTTAGCCCCATTGAGCAAAGGCATCGATTCCCTCCATTATCGGACACCACCACTACGAGTTGAAGTGAGGGATCATGTGGTTCTCCATTGTAAGGGGCGGTGGCCCTTTTTGGCTGGATGGGATTTGGCCCGCTTACCCGTTCGAGTCAGGTTTCAGTCGGAAACGAGTTTGGCAGCAACTTTGCTATTACAAGAGTGTTTGGTTGTTTCTGTTTATATATCCCATGTCCAAGGCAATCCAAGAATCATGCCAGAATCGGGTGAGTCACCCAAATTCTGGCATGCCCACCCAGTTTGGAATTTGAATTCCCATTCCCAGTCTGCTCATCTCGCCAACCCACCAATCCCCAGCACCACCCTTCACCATATTGACCAGTACGGCATTCACCCCCCTTCGTCTCTTCCACCACTGCCCAGCTTAGTCGCCCTTATTATACCCTATTATACAACGTTTTAAAGAGCTCTTAGTATGCAATGTCCAGCGTCTATATTATACAATTTCCTATGGCCATAATGTACAGTGTTCCAGGGCCCAGCCCTTACACCCTTCCCCCCCTGTAGCGAGCGTCCCGTGGGCTTTAGGTGCTCCCCATGTTGTCGGTCAGGCCACTGCTCGGGGAGGTGTAGACCAGTCTCTGCCCTAGTTGGGTTGGGAGCGCCAAGCCTACGGGTGCGGGCGCCAAGGGTCGTCCTCCTCTGAGTCACTATCCAATAGCTCTAACCGGTCGTCATCCCACCTAGGGACGGTCCCCTCAGCATGGGTTGGGAGTCTTGTCCAGTCTCCTCTCTAGTGCGGTTGTACAATTCCTGCCCATGGGTTGTCGTCAGGCTTAGCGGCCTGTCAGACCGGGGCGTCCTCGACTCGCCAAAGCCATTTGGCTACTCCCGCTCATATCCCATGCTTCCCTAGATGGCTGGACTTATGGTTTGTTGTGTTTGTCACCACCTTGTCCTCCAGATGGTCGTTAGTCGGGGTGCTCCACCAGATGGGGCTGTCCTGCCGCTTCTAGTGGATGATGGTGTCCATGCACCACATTTGGTCTAGGGCCGTCTGACGAGCCTTGGCAACCTCCCGCATCCTTGCGTATGTTGCTACCCAGTCGTGCAGTCCTGTTGGTGCGGCTGCTCGGGAAGCCATTGGAGTCGTTGGGCTTTGGGTCGTCTGAGTGGCTGACGGATGGCTTGATATCCTGGTGGCAAGCAGAAGTGTAGTGGCTAGAGTCTCCTCTAGCCCTAAAATTAGGGCTCGGGTCCGCAGCAGGGGCCTCCGCTGTTGGGCGCCAACTTGCGGAAGTGCGACGGTCGGCCCCGCTCTATTTTCTGTTATCGCTCCTTGCCTCTCAACGGGTTGGACATGGCAGCTCTCTAGTTGTTGTCTTGACCTCGTGTTGATGCGTCTGCCCTCATCGTTCTAATATGTCGTTTCAGTAATATGACGCCCTGACAAAGCCTTCTTCTTGTGTAATGCCTCCTCAAGTCGGTCATCATATCTCATGCCATGGCTCGAAGGTCGTATGCTTCCAGTTGGACCTCACATTTGTTGCCCCTTTGCAGTTCCTCAATAGCAATATTTTCTTCATTTTCTTTGGATGTTTTGGTCGTGGGAAGAGGCGGTGTTCCTTTTGCTTCCTCCACCAGCGACGGGTCCTTAGAGTCGTCACCAAACCCAGCTATTTCAGCCATTTTGTTTGTTGTACTTTTGCGGTGGGTACAGCAAGTCGTCGAGTCATCATGGTTGTTAGCCATACTTTGACCGGGGGGGTCCTTTAGTTCATCAATGTCATCCAATTGAAGCAGTTGTCGGCCACACAAGTTGTTTCTTTCTTTGATCTTCTCTTCAACTGCCTCGAGACACCGCCCTTCACTTCCCGTGTCGTGCAGTTGAGGCCGAACGTTGTTCCAACCCTCGGTGGTTCGTTCCCGCAGTATGCCCATCATTGTGGGCTCATGCAAATTGTTGTAATCTTCTATTTTTGTACGGTTTGGAGTCTCCTAGTATATAGCAGATTTGCAGTTGGCCTAGGGGATCGCCAAGTCGTCAGAGCCGTCAAGTACACCCCAACGAGGCGTGTGGTCCTCCAGCTCCTCGATGTTGTTCGTCCGGAATAATTGATGACTACAGTGGTTGTCCCTCCCCTTTGTCCTCTTTCCAGCTTCTTTAGTGTACGATTCTTCACTCCCCGTGATGTACGGTTTGGAGAGGTTGACGTCCCAGTCGTTAGGCTCCTGTTCCAAGGGCTCATGTTTTATTGTGGGTTCACTTAGTTCGTCATTGTCTTCCTCTTCAATATTGTTTGGACCTTCCTGACTCATAATAGGTTCGCTGCCGTCATAATGAGTCGTCGAGTCATCAAGAACATCTTGGGAAGGGGCATCGCCTTCTGGTTCCTCAACGTTGTTCATTCGAGATGCTCGTTAGTCATATTGGTTGCTCCTTTTCTTGTTATCCTCTGGGTAGCTCGGGTAATCCATTCCCGTATTCAGCGCTCGCAGTTTCCTGTAGCTTCCTTGGTCGGTGCCTGGATTGGTACGTGGCTTTTGTGGGACCTTCCATGCTGGCGTTTGGTATAGTGTAGCCACCATCACCGGTCGTATGACGACTCAGCCTATAGTCATCTCGTGGGTGATCCAGTCAATTTTGAGCTCCACTTCTTCTAGCCATGGCAGACCCAAAATCAAGTCAAAAGTCCCCAACGGTATTTCCACCACAGTTAGGGACATTTCGCAGCTCCCATAATGAGCCTCAGCCCGTGACGCCTTGCAGCGTCCTCCACCTTGCTTTCATCCACTAGTATGATGTCTAAGTTGTTGGTCGTCATGTGGCACCTTCGTTTACTTTCCTCCAGTAGTATCCCTTTCACCACAAAATTGCCCGTAGCCCTGGAATCCACTAGAGCTTGGATGGTGCGTCCCTTCAACTTTCCGATGTAGCTTGGTAGCTTCAGGGTGCCAGCACGTGCTTCCCACGTGTTTTCACAGTATGGCTCGGACCCATCTCCTTATCGAGCTTGATAGCTCTTGATATTAGTCATGTTGTGACATCTGACATCCCAGCTGGTCGTAATGCATTCTCCGGGCCGCGGTTTCATTGAACATTCCTTTGCAAAGTGTCCGTATCCCTTGCACCAGTGGCACTGGACTTTGGCAGACCTTGCCCCTTGTAGGTTATCCACCTCCATTGGCGTTGGCCCGACTCGTGGCGCTGGTCAAGGTAGGTTCCGCATGTTTGTCCCTGTGAGTTGGTGTCTCGACGTCCCGTTTACCTTGAATGGGATGTTGTCCGCTTTTAGCACGTGGCTCATAGCTTGTTGTAGATTTTGAGGATTGGATCTCTCCACGTTGAGTCTCACCACTAGTTTCAAGCCTTGTTTAAGCCTGTCGAGGCACTCATTGTTGCTAATTCCCTTGATGCGCGTTTTCAGGTCTATGAACTTTGCGGTGTAGTCCTCAACATTGGTACGCTGGCTCAGTCTAGCCAACTTGTCTTTGGCTTTTTGTTGGCCGTTGGCGGCTCCAAACTGGCCCTCTGCAATGTCGGTGAAGTCCCTCCATTTTTGGACAGCTCCTTCTCCATGCGACTCTACTAAATTTTGCCACCATAGGGCAGCTGACCCTCGGAACAACCCGGCGGCGAACTCCACGTTGTACGCCTCATCGTGTACGTTCATTAAGCATAGATAATGCCTCATTTGGAACGCCCATTGTGTGAACGTCCCCCGGCGTGCCCCCTCGTATGTTGGTGGTTTTGGCGGTTTGAGCATGGGCAAGTTGGACTTCTCTCTAGCATTGCAAGCTCCGGTTCTACCCAGCGTTGTGGCTGCAGCCATGGCCTCCTCTAGTTGGCTTTGAATTCATTGTTGGGCCTCATTCTGTTGTGTTTCAAAGTGTCTCATCATCTGGTTCCACCGCCTTCCCAATGCTTGTTCAATAGCCGCTTGTAGTTGATCCGGTGAAGCTCCCGCTTGACTAGGTGATGGGCTCCGCACGCTCCCAGCTTGGCTCATGTTGTCTTGACTCTCTTTTGGCTCAATTCTGGTTGACGCTTTCCTGACATCCTTGTTCTTCTGACGTCCTCGATGCCCAGTCCCTCTACTGGCCCACCCTCGCAGCTGGGCACTCGGCTGACGTCTTCCGGATGTCCAGCCCTCCAACACACTCGGGGCAGCTTCCCAATCGGTGTTCTCTAACACCCAGCACTCCCCTTCTTCAAATTCGCCCTCAGGCCAGGCCGTGTAGCTCATGTCTTTGGACGCACTACGGTTTTCACCCTCGGGGCCAGCCACACCGTTGGCGCTCTTCCCGGTGTCCAGCAGTCTTAAAACTCTGCTCCTTGGAGCTCCTCACACAGTTGATATCCTCGTGACGTCCCACTGCTTGAATTACGGGTTGCACACTCCTATCCCATTCCTTCTAGCGGGTGGGTCAGGTCGTCTCAAAGTGCCTCTCCACCGTCGGCAGCTTTAACACAGCTCACCATCCAAGGTAGTCCAAGAGTTACACCAGAATTGGTGAGTCACCCAAATTCTGGCATGCCCGCCTAGTTTGTAATTTGAATTCCCATTCCCGGTCCGTTCATCTCGTTGACCCACCTATCCCTAGCGCCATCCTTCACCGTATTGACCAATATGGCACTCACCCCCTGTGTCCCTTCCACCACCGCCAAGCTTAGTCGCCCTTAGTATACCCTATTATACAACGTTTCTAAAGAGCTCTTAGTATACAACGTCTAGTGCTTATATTATACAATTTCCTGTGGCCATAATGTACAATGTTCTAGGGCCCAGCCCTTATATCCATGAATGCGAACCGGGCCACCGTGAACAGACCCCAACGCCACTGGAGCCTTGCAAATACCCCCCGATCAACAGCCCAATCCTCGGGGTCTTTCGCAGGATAGGGCATCAGCTAGATGGTTCTTGGTAGCCAGAAGCCAAATGGGTGCCATGCTTAGAGAATGTGGTAATTTCGTGCATTGTGTTTAGCAAACTGCTCGTGGGACAGTGTCTTGCGAGGTCCCACAGGGGGCCAAGCTCGGCCGAGCGAAGCGAGGCCGTGCATAGGCCCCCGAAGATAATGGGATGGGCCGCCAGAGATAATGGGATTAATGTGTTTAATGGACGTCAATGGAATTGTGTGCCGCTGGATGTAAGAGCGTGCACGGCCACGCCAATTGTAGTTTGATCTTTATGGAACACGTTGCCTCCTTGCCTCCTTGAGCATAGCAGCCACATGCCTCGGACGGGACTGCACAGAGCGGCCATCACCCATGGGCCAGAGAGAGCCCGGGACATGCCGTCCGGCCGAGGGCGACCACACTTCCATTGGAGAGGCCCTAGAGCGCGGGCCAGGGTACCTGGACGCGGCCAAGGGGGCACCATGCCAACAGATTGGTTTTGGAGCTTCTGGCTATGACGATTGGGCGTCGGAGGCAAGGCCAGCGGAGCAGCCTTGTTGAGGCACAAGCCGGGGTGACAACCACGTTGGCAAGAAGTGCGCAGGAAGCAATTCGAGGATTGGAAGTTGGCAAGTTGGGATCAATCGACGGCATCACCATCGCCGCACCCGGACATGAGTTTTTGTTGTGCTGTGGGTGCGGAATTGTGGGGCACCCTCCATTATGCTGAGTGCAAGTGTTGGTGAGGCAATCGTTGGGAGTTCTGTTGCTCATCATTGTTCGAGATGTCTCAAGAGGGCCGGATTGGCATGGAGCTGAATGGCAGTGAATCCGGGAGTGTGCATGGGCCTGAGGATGCGCTCATGACCGAATCAAGCCAATCGCCGGCCATTGCCATGTGGCGATTGGACCCGGGAGCTGAATCCAGTGCTGCAGGGTATGGGGCAACAAGCCAGAAGCCGTCAACCCTTACGCGGCAAACTCCAACTACAAGTGCAGCTCCGTCGCATATTCCTACACGAGCATCGACGATGAACAGGCGGAGCCCAACACCACCACAAAGCCGGTTAACATTAGAGGGCGAAGCTGTGAGCACGCTATAGCGGACACAAAAAACCGCACAATCTGCAGTTGGTCATGCAGGTGCAGCTCTCCAGGCTGCACAACAAGCGGTTACAAAGATTGCGAGTATGCAACAGGCGGTAGAGGAGGCGCTGACCAAGTACTACCAAGCATCCACTGCATTGACCGCACAACAATATCCCTTCTGGCAAAGGACACTTCGTAGGAGATGCAAGTAGCTGTTCAAGAGCGTCAGCAGCTCAAGAATCGTCTGAGGGAGCAACAAGAGGAGACAACTCGATTGCGGCAAGAGCTGAATGAAACGCATGCTACACAATTGGCAAATGTGCAAGTACTGCAACAACATCGAGTTGAGGAACAAGCCACAAACTCTGGCAGAATTGAGGACCTTCGAACCAGACTACAACAATAGAAGATATACAAAGACCAGAGCTCCTTGAGGATGCAAGAGGAGTTGGGAGCAACAGGCCCAAGGTCCACAGATGACCATAGGACAGACGAATTGATTCTGTCCCTGAGCGAGCAGCTGGAGTCTTTGAGACGCGATTTGAGCGTGGAGCGGGAGCAGAAACAAAAGGTATAGAAAGAGCTGTCCGATTGTAAGGCAGCTTGGGACGAGCCTCTTTATCAGAATGAGGGTTTGTATTTGCATGATGATGCTATTGTTGATTCTGCACCGCCCCATTCTGCTCTTTCAGTACCTCCAGCTGGTCCGAACCGACCTGATGACTTTTAGTTTCCTTCAGCACTTGTGGCTCGAGAAGTGCAAGTTCAGAATCCTTTGGCAGCACCAGTTTTTGCAGAGTCCAGTATCAGACCATCAGGGTCATTGTTGGCTGCTCAATCAATACAGCCAGAGCTATAGGGACAGAGCAGCCAATTACCATAAAATGTTCCAGATTCAGCACCACAAGTGTCTGCAGTACTAGTCAGTTTTAGTGCAGGAACAGCTGGACAACATGTGGCAGGTGCATCAGGACTGGTTGACCCGTCCATGTGATGATGAAGCCCAGGGAACCACCGATTTTCTGTGGTAAGACTAGTGAGGATGTGGAGACCTGGGTCTACACGGTGTCAGCATACTTCAGGACCATTACTGCACTAGAAAAACAGAAGGTGGGATATGCTCTCACTTTCCTACGGGAGGCTGCTTGCGAGTGGTGGATCAATACCATTGGTACTACAGGACGAGAGCCTTGCATCTGGAACGAGTTTGCAGAGGCACTACGGGCAAGATTCAGACACCGCACCAAGGAGATGATGGCACGTGCTGAGCTGCATGCTATCAAGCAGCAGAAAGGCGAGAGTGTGCGTGTGTATGCAGCCAGGTTCAACCGGCTGCTTGGCCATCTACCACGACTTGACAAGGTATGGGCAAAGGACCAGTTTTCTTCAGGTCTGATGCCTAGAGTAGCACAATTATTGCCGCTCAAAACGCCCAGGTCATTGCAAGTTTCCATGGTGGAGGCTGAGCGGGTTGAAGTGACGCTCAAGTATGCACAACATACGAGAGCCAACGAGGGACAGATCCCAGTTGCATGGTCTTCATCTGGTCAGGGAAATAGGGGAGGTTGGCACAGATGAGGACGCCAAGGCAGAGGTAGAGGTGTTGGACAGAGGACGGGACAGAATGTTGGATAGAGTTCTAGGGCAAGACAGGGTCAGAACCAGAACCAGGGACAGGCACAAGGACAATATAGTCAGGCGGGTTCTTTCCCTTTTGCCTGTCCTAAATGTAGGGGAATTGGACACAAGGCCAGTGTTTGTCCCAGCCGTGGAAACTACAGAGGACGACGACATGGCGGACGCAGTGCCGATCGCGGGGGACGTTCTGGAGGCAGAGGCCAAGGACATAATCCAAGCAATGCGGGACTGGCAGTGACCAGCCAGGCTGAAGGTGTTGGGACCCAAGCAACGCCTTCTAACCCACCGGGAAACTAGTGCGGCCCCAGACTGGCCGGTCCATGGGACAGACGGGGCCTGCACTTCCAAGCTCTAGAAGCCGATATGGAGGGGCTCAAGGTTTCGTGACCAAGACCTTATCATCACGGCTGCAAAAGAGGAGACAACGTAGATAGAGGCACTTACAGCACTTGTTTGCAATTTCTGCAGAGAAGGACATGATCAGAGCAATACAAAAGTAGCAACTCAAGACAGAGGCAGCGTGCAGAGGAGTGGAGGCGACACCAGCCTATTGCACCAAGTTGCAGTCATTGTTAGGACGAGGCGCAACTACCAAGATCTGCAGAGCAGTGCAATGACCCCGGGAGTACCATGCAGCCCTAGATAGCTTAGAAGCAGATGGAGATTCAGTCCATCAGTTTGGATAGAGTGACAGAGCCGGTAGTTGGACAGGGAACAGTGGAAAAGGAATGGCGTATGTTGAATCTGGGCAGGTCAGCAACGCCCCTTGTTTGTAGATAGGAATCAAATGTTGGGGACACGGTGGCTATACTATCGCAGCACCGTGATGGTTTATTGTTGATAATTCAAAGGAGATGCTGTGGACACAAGTTCCTATGTTTAATCGATTGTGGTGCTTCTCGTTGTTTGGATTCTCAAGCTATGTTGCAGCTGGGTGTGCAACCCGTTGCAGAAAATGCGACCTTGGAATTGGGAGATGGTACACGAGTACCATCCAAGGGGTGCATTGAGAAGTTGGTTTTTATTAATGGGTCTCGTACATTCTCCCAAGAATTTGCGGTGACAGATCTTATGGCTAGGGTGGACATGGTATTGGGAATGGCACGGCTCGAACAGGTGAACCCCTTGATCAATTGGGGTTCCCATACTATGTACGTTCAAGATCAAGGAGTATACTATCACCAGTGTTCCAATAGGCAAAAACACCAAGATTGGTACCATCAAGCATATCAAGATACCCTGTGATCAAGAAAACGACCAATCTGTATAGTATCTTCATTCTTTGGAGAAATTGGCAACTCCACAGTTTTGGGATTATATTCGCGATGACCAGCAGTGGAGGTCAATGAACAATCGCGATATTCCAGCCAGCACTGCAGGAAACGATGTTCAGCAGGCCAGTGATTGTGATTAGCAGCGATCACCACGATTCTGCAAATGAACGACCAGAACCCCTTGCAGCGTACAACAGAAAACATTGTGTAGTACAGCTAGTCAGCGACAATTTACTTCCTTGAAGCAGATGCGCAAGCTGACTGCACAGGGCGAAACATCATATCTTTAGATGATCTGCAGTTTTGGCAAAGAAAAAATGTGGCTGCAGCCTAAGATGGCTAAGATAAGACCAGCTCAAGGCAAGAAACGGTCTGAGATATTGAAGACTGGCTCAGTAAAGCAGTTCAAAACGACGACCGAGGTGATGCAAGACGTGGTTGAGCAGGCCAGCCTTGAGATCCAGAGTTCTTTTAGGAACATCATCCATGATTATCAGGATGTGTTCCCTTAGAAACTTCCAAAAGGAGTGCCATCAGCACGCGAAGTGGAACATGCTATAGAGACCGATGCAGATGCAGTTCCACCAAGCCGGGCACCCTATAGACTTGGACCCAAGGAGATTAAGGAAATGGAAGAATAGATTAGAGACCTCCTTAGTCAGGGCTACATACAGCCATCCTGCAGCCTGTACGGGGCACCCATCCTTTTTGTGCCTAAGAAGATGGCAAGTGGCGAATGTGTATTGACCACAGGCTATTCAACTGACAGACAAAGAAAGGCAAATACCCCATACCTCGGATCAACTTCTCAACAAGCTGGGCCATGCGCAATACTTCACCAAGCTAGATCTGGCATCAGGTTATCATCAAATAGCCATGAAGGCCGAAGATGTGCACAAGACTGTACTCAAAATGACCCAGGGCTCATACAAGTTCTTGGTTATGACCTTTGGTCTAACCAACGCTCCCGCGACCTTTCAGCATTTAATGAACAAGATCTTCAAATGGGAGCTGGGTCAGTTCATCTACGTATACCTTGATGATATCTTAATCTTCTCCAAAAGCCTTGAAGAACATGTCCGTCACATCAGGACAGCTCTGGAGAGGTTGAGGACAACCAAGTTATATGGAAGACTGCACAAGTGTGAGTTCTTCCAGAATTCTGTGGAATATCTTGGCTTCCAAGTATCGTCCAATGGAGTCAAAGCATTAGAGGAGAAGATCAGAGCAGTGATCGACTGGCCACAGCCCAGAAATGCACGTGACATTCACAGTTTTCTCGGCCTTGCAAACTACTACAGGTGTTTTGTGAAGAATTTCTCCAAAATCGCCAGGCCCCTCACTAACCTAACGCAGCTGAAGGTCAAGTTTCAATGGGGACAAGGTCAAGAGGCAGCATTCAACCGGCTGAAGTATTCACTGGCTGCATCACCAACTCTACGACTACCCAATTTCAGTCACGAGTTCATCCTAACTACTAATGCTAGTTCTGGATTAGTAGATGCAGTGATTCAGCAGGAACATGGACAGGGATTGCAGCTTGTGGCTTATGACAGCCACAAACTCAGTGATACTAAAGCACGGTATTCCGCTTATGAGAGGGAACTTCTTGGAGTGGTCTACGCTATCAACAAGTGGCATCACTACGTTGAGGGACGTCACTTTACAGTGAGGACCGACCACTCATCCCTTAGGCACCTTCCAAATCAGCTAAGCATGAACAGAAGACTATGGAAATGGATTGCAATACTCCAGACCTACGACTGCACCATATCACACATTCTAGGAGTACACAGTCCAGCTGATGCACTGATGTGCAAGGCATGGTTGGAGGACAAAGCGGCTGCCCATCATATCCAGGAAGAGGACGGAGATCTTGTTGAGAGACTACGTGTACCCGAGACAACAATTGATGAGGAAATACAAGCTGCATTGGATAGAGTGTTTTAGCGATCAGAATAGACTACCATGCAGCTACCAAAACTAGATCCAGTTGAGGCTGACATTGATAGTTTTTTCCCTGTAGCTGATTCATTGAAGAGAATTCCAGCATTGTAAGTGACAAAGACTCAGGTCGAGCTGGAACAGAATTTTGGTGATGACATGCTGGTGCAGCTAAAGTTGTAGGAGCCATACAAGGAAATCATCAACAGATTGAGAGATCCAGATACATCATCGACATGGGTTCGAGAGGAAGGCATTTTCAAGATCCAGGGGAACCTACTGAAGATCCATCGACCACACCATGATGATGAGATGGACCAGGAGCTGCCTTGCTGGAGGACAATGGTGCCACAAGGAGGCCAGTATCGGTCGCGTGTTTTACAGGAACTTCACGTTGTACTGTACTCAAGGCACCTCAGTATCAACAACACGATTTTGCGGGTACGTCATCAGTTTTGGACCAAAACGTGGCCCCCTCTGTCCGTCCACAACAGAATTTGGTTGGCTCCCTAAAAGTTCCGTACAATCAACAGAATTTGTGAGCGTGCCACAGAGAGAAAAAGTGTTTTACAGAAATGGGCAGGGATATGCTGATGTCAGCATATACGGCTACAAAAATCCACACAACCT
Source organism: Ostreobium quekettii (assembly GCA_905146915.1). Classification (NCBI taxonomy): domain Eukaryota; kingdom Viridiplantae; phylum Chlorophyta; class Ulvophyceae; order Bryopsidales; family Ostreobiaceae; genus Ostreobium; species Ostreobium quekettii. The sequence continues at coordinate 15,320 of CAJHUC010002370.1, read as the reverse complement.
TCCAGAATGAAACCATGGGTTACAGAATATGCACTGCAACCGACGGATGATAAGCTCTTATAACGGAACTATTGACCAAACCACAGAAGCCGACAGAGTTCCATCAAAGTTTATGGAGCAAGTACGGACGCTTGTACTAAGTACAAAGTATAGTGTGCATTGGCAAAGTTGATGGATAACTGCCGCAGAGGGGGTCTCATTCCCGGACCGGACGGCCAGGTGCCTCGTTTACAGTAGGTTGTGTTAATAAATGTAGTCTAGCATTGGCAAAGGATGGCCAAGAAAGACAGCGGGTTGTGTCCCCGGTCTGGCAAGGAGTACCGGCCGAGGCAGCATTTATGATGGCATGGACTGCAAATAAGTAGACATGCGTTTTTTACACATGTATTAATATTGCACCTCGTTGTATCACTGCTGTGGCCCGTATATAGAGGCAAAGGGTGCTGGACACAGAAAAAATTCGCTTGGAAAAGGTTGCTTCCGTAAGAAACCGCCTTTGATCAACAGAATACTACCGGAATCTCCAAGTTCCTAATAGATGGCAACGGAACGCAAGGAAAGGCAACGGAAAAAAGCACTTTTGCAGAAAACGGTGGCTGCAAACGCCCCCTTGATGGACAGATCTAGAGCCAAAAAATTGAAAGCTAACATGCCATAAACGGCTACAAAAACCAGACCCCAGCAAAGTAACGGAAAATGGACGGACAGAATGTTTGTTTTCAGAAAAAGTACAGAAATAAATTAACAGAAAAAAATGCTGAGCGGCCACATCTAGTTTTAGTGGAAAGGGATGATAAGTGATGCACGGGACTTTGTTCTCAGTTGCCCCGTGTGTCAAGAGGAAACAGGGTCATATCTGATGCCAGGTGGCAAGTTGCAGCCACTTGAGATCCGAACACAAAAGTGGGATCAAGTTGTTATCGATTTTGTGACGGACTTACTAGACGATGAGGGGCATAACGCTGTGCTTACAATAGTCGACAAGGCCACCAAAATGGCCTATTTTCTGCCTTGTAGTAAGTCGATTATTGGGAAGGAAACGGCGCAGCTATTTTGGAATTCTGTGGGGTGCATACATGGAATCCCCTCGGTGATTATTTCAGATCAAGACGTCCGTTTCACAGGATCTTTCTGGTGGGAGCTGTGGCATATTTTAGGAATTGGCTTGCGCATAGGGACTGCCTATCATCCCCAAAGTTCAGGACAAGTTGAGCGATATAACCAGGTCCTCAGTCAGCTCCTCAGGTGTACGATTCATCAGGTGGGCGATGGTGCTCACTGGACCCAACTCAATGAGTTGGGATGACATCCCGACGATTCAGTTCGCGGCGAACACGGCTCCCAACTATTCTATAGGATATACTCCTTTCTTTCTGAATTTGGAAGACATCCAACGACTCCTATTCAGTTATTGGATCACCAGCCGATCAGAACGAAGACCGAAGCTGTCTCGACATTTGTTCAACGACTCAAAGACCAATTTGCGAAGGCCCAAATCAACATGAAGCAAGCAGCTGACCGGATGAAGTCCATCACCGACCGGGCCGGTCGTCGCCGGGCGACGACGTGATGTTGTTTTTGCTACAGAAGCATGGGTGCTGCTCAGCACCAAACATCTGAAGCCGGAGGGATCACCCAAGTTGCAGCGCCGTTTGGTCGGCCCGTTCAAGATTTTAGAGCGGATTGGCACCAGTGCCTACCATCTTGAACTACTTGCTTCCTGGTCCATCCATCCCGTCTTCCATGTTTCGCTCCTCAAGGACTACCGATAATCACAACTTCATCCTGCTGCCGATTGCCTTCCCCTCTTGGTCCCTGCTAAAGATGCTAAGCCCAATGTCTTCAACATGGAGCGTGTACTTCGCTAGCATTGGAGTGCTGGACATCGGCGAAAGAAGGAATACCTTGTGTTGTGGAGTGGCTACCCCATTGACAAAGCCACGTGGGAGTCAGTGTCCACCTTTACCAGTCCTGGAGTTCTTCGAGGACTACTCAAACATGACAAGCCCTCTAAAACTCATTGATTTTCATGTCTATTGTTGTTTGCCCCACTTGCTCTTTCTCAATTTGAGGACGAATTTCCTTCCCTGGGGGGAGTGTTTTGTGGTAATTTTATGCACCGTGTTTGGTAAACTGCTCATGGGATTGTGTCTTGCAAGGTCCTGTAGGGGGCCAAGCTTGGCCGAGTGAAGCGAGGCTGTGTGTAGGCCCCTGAAGGGTCCTCGCAAGATTTGGGGGTCCGGGGGCGGAGCCCCCAGCCGCCGTAGATAATGGGATTAATGAGTTTAATGGACGTTAATGGAATTGTGTGCCACAGGATGTAAGAGTGTGCACGGCCACGCCGATTATAGTTTGATCGTTCTGGAACACGTTGCCTCCCTGCCTCCTCGAGCGCAGCAGCTGCGCACCTTGAACGGGACTGCACAGAGCGGCCATCACCCATGGGCTAGAGAGAGCCTGGGACACGCTGTCCAACCGAGGACGACCACGCTTCCACCGGAGAGGCCCTAGAGCACGGGCTAGGGTACTTGGACGTGGCCAAAGGGGGACCGCGCCAACAGAGAAAGTGAGTCGATAAGAAATATTACTTGCTGCAAGGCGCCCATCAACGTGCAAAAGAGGGTCGTTTGGGTCGTTAGCACAACTCTCACCATTTGACTGTCGGTGTAAAGATTGACCCAGCGACCCCAGAGGTGTGGTCTAAAGGAGAGGAGGGCGCGCTGCACCACCTCCATCTCCTTGAGATTGATATGGTTTCTCCGCTCGAGGACACTCTAAAAGCCCTGAGCAAAGAGGGTGGTCCTCAGCGCCAGATTCAGTGTGGCACCCCACCCAAAGTCCGAGGCATCAGTGTGCAGAACCCCAACGCCGGTGAGTGCCAAAGCATCGCGTTCATATTAGTGGGGTACTGGGCCGACCAAAAATGGAGATCCCAGAGATTTTGCCAAGACAAACGCACCCGGCTGCTCCATCTCCCATGAGAGGTGAGGTCTTTGAATAGGTTGTGAAGGTAAAAACGGGCTGCCAGAATTGGAAGGCTCATTGATTGCGCCCGTTCGCAAAAAGCTACCAGCTCCTTTGCCCATATCGTCCGAGCATTTGACAAGGCGTGGAGCAAGAAGCATGCCGCATTGGTGTGAATTCTCTCCACACGGGTGGGGGGGGGGACCGATGACAAGCCCCTTGGTTGTACCCAACAGGACCCCCAGGTGGGGGAAAATCTGTGTGGGAGTCTAGGTGCACTTGGACTCGTTGAGCACAATGCTCAACTAATCCAACACTGCCTAGCTTAGTGTCCCCCATTGTCATGTTTGCACAGCCATGAGCGTCCCCACTGAAAAGTCGTCCAAATAGGGGCTGAGAATTGGGGCGGGGGTGGCATCCCAATAGGCCCTTAAGGCCCCCGTCGGGTGGAGGGGGGCCCATTGCTTTTGGAGCACGCACGAATGTGACCAACGGCCGCATGTTCTTTGTGAATGCCAGGGAGGAATTTCTCAAGCCAAAGCTCATGCTCGGACACCCAAACGTCTTGTTGTTGATCTGAAATTGGAAGTGCTTGATATTGCATTCCTCGATTTGAAGGCGATGGAACGCATCCCAAACGTCCCAGCCCACCAAGAACTGGCCCGACTACAGCTGAGGCAAGAATGTCCACAACGTCTTGTAACATGTGTGCCAGGCTGTGCAGTGTTGGTTCACGTATTGGAGGTCGACCACTAATTGCCATCCCCCGTCTTTTTTTGGGGGAATGAGAAGGCGCATGAGACGAAGCGTGGATCTTTGGTTGCGTGGATGGCCCCAGTAGTCAAATACTATTGGCAGAGCTCGGTCCAAGCCTCCAATTGAAACTTCTCTATGTGGCAGTTCCCATGGTGAAAGGGAACTGGAGGCCCCACTAGCCAGTGCACTGGCACGCCTTCATGGATCTAGTGTAGGATCTCCTTCGACACGCCAATTTGCCTCCAAGCGCTGATGGTGCAGGTGTGGTGTAAACTACAGGGGGTGGTTAATGTTTCTCTAATTGGGTTCTGGGAAGTGAAATGTACAGTGATTAATATATCTCATGGGAAAGTAGACTCTGTTAGGAGTCCATAGGTTTTTGAACCACCCCAATTGGCTTAGTGGTTGAGGAGATATGGCTATTTGAGTATCTAGTACTTTAGGGCCCTCTCCTGGACCGTATTGGGGGATGAGATACTATCGCTGGACATGCTACGATACAGCGCGTTGCATTGTCACGTGACATGCGCTGGTGGCCGCCCCAAAAGGGTGACCACCCGATGCTGTACTGTAACCGTGTTGCTCCCCTGCCTCGCGCCTCCCAGCGGCTGCACCCGCGAGCCGCACGGCGCCGCGCACCCACAGCGCGCACAGCCGCCCCGCGCCCGGCCATCCCTGCGGCCTGGGCCCACGCTGCGTACCCGAAGACACGAGCGCCCCGGAAAGCCCGCCGGCAATCCGGCGGAGGAGGCCCCGCGGCCTCACTGGGCGCCTCGGCGGGCGCCATCGCCCGCATCCAACCGAAAACCACGCCAGGTGGTTTTGAACGGCGGTCGCGAGGAAGCGGCGCCATCTTGGCCTGGGGGCCATCCCCCGCTCGAGGTCCCATCCGGGGATCGGTGAGGCATCGGCGGCCAGGCACCCGAGGAGCACGAATCGGCGGGAGGATTCAGCAGCGGGCCCGTGGGAAGCATGTTTTACTGTTGTTTTGAAAGGATCCGGGCGGCGCAGTGAGGTGGCCGCTCAAAGGTGCCATCCGGTCCGTTAAATCCGGTTCGTTAATTTTTATCAGCTGTCCGTTAAATTTCGTTAAAGAAAAAGGGAGAAAAATTCAGAAAAAACGAAAAAAATCCAAAAAAATCGAAAAAAACCCAAAAAATCACAACAACTGCGGCTAGTTGAAAATCTAGTATGCATAGGTTGAAATAAAATACAAAAATACTCTCTAATAGCGAATTCCATAAACTATAAGTATGATTAAAACCCAAAAATCCCCAAAAAATCCAAAAATCCGCTAATTTTTGGTTAATTTTTGTCTTTTTTCGTTATTTTCCGTTAGTTAACGGAAAATTAACGGAAATTAACCTCTGTCCGCTATTAACGGATCCGGGTGGCCACCTCTAGAGCGCGGGGGGGTGCATTACCCCGCGAGATCGCCGCGGTTAGAGGCGGGGGGCGGCGCATTGCCGCGCATCCCGCGAGCCGTGACCGACGGGCTGGCGCGCAGACCGGGGGTGACCGTCCCCGACGGCGGGGAGGCGGAATCGGCCGCGTAGGCCGTTGGATCCGGCCACGAGGAGCACCAGGACCCCGGAGGGGGCGGTGCAGGAACGAGCGGCGGCCCGACCCCAACGCAGACTGCGCAGGGGGTGACTGGACCCTGCCACCGCGTGACGTGACCGCGGAAAGCGGCGGGAAGCGATCCGCGCTGTGTACTGCCGACCAGGGGGACGCGGAATAGCGACCCGGTGGACGGGGGGTGGCGAGTAGCAACCCCTGGGTGCCGGGGGTGTGGAATAGCGACCCCTGGGGGGTCCTGTGGCGGGGGGGGGCTGTGCAATAGCGACCCCTGGAGGGGGCCCTGGCTGGGGGGCTGCCCAATAGCGACCCCTGAGTGTGAATTGGCAGTACTTGGCAGTGATTGGACAATGGTGGAGCAGAGTTGCGACCCGGAAGGTGGACGGCAGCTTTCTTGGAGATGTTGAGAGGGTATTCTCGACCCTCTCAATAGGTGGACAGCAGACAGCATCCGACTGCAGCATCTTTGGAGCAGTTGAGGAGGTACTCTTGACCTTCTCAACAAGTGGACAGCAGACAGCGGATGACTTTCTTCCTTGGAGCAGCTGAGGGGGTATTCTTGACCCTCTCAGTAGGTGGAGAGCAACTTTGTGGAGTCCGAGGCTGACTACCCCTACAATCGCCCACGACGTTCGGTGGAGTACGACAGCTCCCCAAGAGGCTCACTAGGGTGTCAGAACACCAGAGCCTGATCTACAGAGGCCAGTAGGGTGCCAGAGCACCAGGCCCAGGGCCTTCCGAGAGGGCCAGTGTTAGATTAGGGGGCCGTCCAACTCCAATAGGGCAGTAGGCCAGGAGGTCGGGGGCGAAGAGCTGAGTCAAGGAGTCTTGTACCGGGCCAGCTCAGACCAATGTGAAGAGGTTATCCCCGCCTAGGGAATCCTGCCTGAGGGGTGAACCTAGGTTAAAGCCGGCGGGAGCCCCACACGGTGTAGGGGGGTGCGAGTAGGAATGGGATAGACGGGACATGGACCAACTTGCACCTTATATAGCCCCACGGACGGCGGTCTGAGTGGGAGCTCTTGGTGCCTATCACTCATGACAAAGGGCAGTAGGGGAGCGGCCTATAGTTGCTGCGCAGACACCCCTATTGTTCCGAGCTGAGACCAGTGCCCCCCGAGCTTCCAAGTGAGGGGTGGCGGAGGGCTTTGAGTGGGTTGGAAAGTGAGGCAGTTGTGTGGCCGTTCCCGGGTAGTCCTCCCTAGGCTCGGGGGACAGGGAAGGTTCAGCTCTGACCAGCCAGTGGCATTCCCGGGGGTGTGACAGGGAAGCCTCTCTTCTGAGGGGTGAGTAAAATACTCATTGAGTATTCTTAAATTCCTTGTTGCTAACCTAGGAAGAAATTGGTTGCACAGGGTTGTTCTGGAACTGTTATGGTGAAGCCATCTGATACCTTGTCAGTTGGGGAAGTATAGTACTCACTGACTTGGAGACGTCTTTTGGTGGATCCTAGGGCTTACTCTGAGCGAGCAGGGACTACGTACCAGGATAGCCCTGGTATTGGAGGCTTCCGAAAAGCCTTTGACTACTGTCTACGCTCAGTCTATTCAGTTCAGTCAGTATCATCAGTTTTCAGTCTTCATCATCATTCATTCAGCTGTTCAGTTGTATTTTGCTGGGATTATTGGGGATTCATCCTGCATTCTTTATTTCATTCTGCATTCTGCTATTTTTGCGTGAGTGAGCAGCTATGGCGGATAGATGGGATCAATTGGCGTTTTTGTGGTCGGAGATGGAGGAGGCTATGGGTCCTGATGCTGTTCTCTCTGTGTCTCGCCCTGCAGCAGTGACTTGTACTATATCCGTATCCGAGGCAGCTGATGATGCACAACTACAGCCTCAGTCCCCTCTATATGCTGGTATTTTATCCACGGAGCAGCATGTAGATCGCATCGCATCGGGGACAGGAGCATGTACGAGTAGACAGCCGTACTCGCCACATATGCAGAGTCAGTGGACAATCACTCAGCCGTACAGACAGACGTTGCTTGATCACACCGCCTCGCCTTACATAGGTCAGTTTAGACTGCGTAAGCCCCCAGTATTTACGGGAGAGTGAGGGCAGGACTTTGTGTCCTGGCTCAGGACAGTAGAGGATTACCTGCATGCCGTTCCATGTTTTGAGGAGCAGGCGATCGTCTTCATCATTTTACTGTTGGCGGGTACCGCTAGAGAGTGGTGGGACGCAGAGTGTATCTCGCGTGGAGAGGAGAGGCCAGAGTCACTTGAGGAGCTAAAGGGGTTGTTGAGGGCGCGATTTGAGTCCCCTATTCGAGAGAGTCGCGCCAGGACCAAACTCCTCAAGTTATTGCAGAAGAAAGGGGAAGATGCGTGCACATACATGGCACGAACCAGATCCATATAGCAAAGAGTACTAGGAGTCGACGAGCAGACGGTTCTGCACATGTGGATCTATGGTTTGAGAGATCCTTTCCATTATGAAGCTCTAAAGACCGCCCAAAAGACTCTGGTTGAAGCAGAATTATTGGTCGCATGCATGGAAGATGTGCTCGGTGGCAAGGCTGAGCATGACCAACAGAATGAAAAGAACAAACGAGGCAAATATGCAGGACATACCAGCAAAATTTTGAGAACACCACCGAAAGCTCAAAATAACAGGAGGTGTTCCAAGGGATCTTATAGCGGGCATGGACATGCTGGACAGCCTCGCCCCTCTCTACCGACTGGCCCATGTTTCCACCCGGGAAACCAGTCTAGAGAGTTTGGACACAGTGGGCGAGGGAGGATTGTTGGATGGACGTTTCCCCGCAGCATTGGCAGGGAGACTGACTGGTCTTCGCTCTGGCCAGTCAGGAAAGCGTCCGGGACGTTTGGTCCAGTCTTGCCAGAGAGGATGGACCATCTGTGCTGTGTTTCCGAGCTAGTGGCAGCAAAGGCGCCAAAAGCGGTCGAGGAAGTGGAGGCGCAGGGTGGAAAGAAGGCGACGTCGCCGTACACACCAAGCTGAGGAAAACAATGTTTCCAAGGGGCAAGATGGGGCGCCTGAAAAGGTGAAGGAATCCCTATCAGAATTGATGGGGGTCCCCAAGTGCCTGGTTGAGAGGACGGAAGCATCTGTGGATCCCACTGCTGTGAGGAAGTCAAACTCGGGGACCACAGGCAAGGATCACCTGCTCCTCATCCTGAGAGCGGTGATAAACAACACACGTGTGTCAGCATTGGTGGATTCGGGTGCCACTCGGTCATTTGTGAGTGAGCACTTGCAAACCCGACCGCCATTATCGTTCATTGGTGCATATTCCTCGCTGGAATTGGCAAATGGCGAGACAGTCATCTCGACAGGAATTGCACCGGACATGCTGATAAGCATTGGGTCAACGGTCAACAGGGTGTCTTTGACAACGGTGCCTTTGATGGAGGGCATCCAAATCATCCTCGGTCAGGACTGGTTGGATACCATTAATCCACTGGTCGATTGGAGGACGAATTCCCTGGTCCTGAGAAATGGGGACAAATTGGAGGTTGTCTAGGGAATCAAGACATCTAAAGTTGCTTCAAGCAAAATTGTTGACCGTGGCTTAGCCAGTCTTCAGCACGCATTCCACTCTCTCGGAAATGACCCTGCTATAGATCCTAATGGAAAATGGGGTGAACAACTCGCCCGGTTGAGTTCCCCGTCGTTTTGGGAACCAACTTCTACGGTGAATCAATGGGCGCGACTACTAGGTCGTCAGACACCGACCAGGCAGAACTCACCGAGGGCGGTTGAGTCTCCCCAGGGGGAGGTAGCAGACAATTTTTCGCCAAATGAAACTCCAAATGTGAGTGAAACCTCAAGGGACAAATCCAATGGCGTGCACAGGAAGAAAGTCAAGGTGGCTGGACGTGTTGTCAGCCAACCTGTTCGCCCCAAAATCGACTTTATGTCAATGAGGCAGGCGGCAAAGAGGGCGAACAAAAGCGATCTACCGATGCTCCTGTGTCTATTGCGGCCAACAGAACTGCCTAAGGACAAAAGAGGAAAATCAAAGGTCGAAGTTGGTGCCACCAAAGGCCGTACTGAGGGAGAGAGACGCCGGTTGATGAAGGAAACCGGTCCAGTGAAAACAGAAGTGCCGATTGAGGAAGTTATCCAAAAGAAAGTGCACGAAGCCAACCCAGTTGTACGGGAAGAACTCAAAGGAATTTTGGAGGAATACAAGGAAGTTTTCCCGGACAAGCTGCCATACGAGCCACCCCCAAAGAGAATTGTGGATCATGAAATTGATACGGCGCCAGGGGAGACGCCACCTCACAAAAGCCCATACAGGCTGAGTGTGGCAGAGCTAGACGAGCTCAAGCGCCAAATCAATAATCTACTTGATCAGGGGTGGATTTGGCCCAGCACCAGCCCGTACGGAGCGCCAGTGCTATTCATCCCCAAGAAGGATGGCAAGTGGCGACTCTGCATCGATTACCGGGCATTGAACAAAATAACTACCAAAAATCGGTACCCTCTCCCGAAGGTGGAGGAACTCATGGACCGACTGCACGGGGCACAGTACTTCACAAAGATTGATCTATCCTCTGGATATCACCAGATCAGGGTGAAAGAGGTAGATATTCACAAGACCGCCTTCGTGTCAAGATACGGTTCATTCGAGTATACGGTCATGCCCTTTGGGCTCTGCAATGCGCCAGCTACCTTTCAGCAGATCATGAATCATCTGCTGAGGGATGGCCTTGATCAGTTCGTGCTAGTCTTCCTGGACGACATTTTGATATATAGTTGTACCAAGGAGGAACATTTGCAGCACATCAAGGCAGTTTTGGACAGACTCCGGTCGGAGAAGTTCTTTGGGCGACTACCAAAATGTGACTTCTTCAGAACCGAGGTCGAATACCTTGGCTTCGATGTTGGGAAGGATGGCATCAAACCGTCTTTATCGAAAGTCAAGGCAATTTTGGATTGGCCGACGCCCGAGTCCGTCACGGACGTTAGGTCATTCTTGGGATTGTGCAGCTTCTACAGGAAATTCATCCGCTGGTTCAGCGAGATAGCTGCCCCCTTGACTGACCTAACCAAGAAGGATAAGCAGACCCAAGCCTTGGGTCTGGGGTGACCAGGAGGAGAAGGCATTCAATGGGCTAAAGAAGGCTATGGTCACCGCCCCAGTACTACAGCTCCCTGACTTTGAGCGTGAATTCACCGTCACAACAGATGCATCAAAAGTGTCGGTAGGCACAATCTTGCAGCAGGACTTCGGCTCAGGGTTCCAACCAATCTGCTATGAGAGCTGCAAGCTGAATCCTACTAAGACAAGATATGGAGCATATGAATGGGAGCTGCTGGGAATTGTTTGGGCAGTGGGGAAGTGGCGGCATTACCTTGCCAGCCGTCATTTCACCGTCCAGACAGACCACGACTCATTGAAGAACCTACAATTCACCGTCACAACAGATGCATCAAAAGTGTCGGTAGGCACAATCTTGCAGCAGGACTTCGGCTCAGGGTTCCAACCAATCTGCTATGAGAGCTGCAAGCTGAATCCTACTAAGACAAGATATGGAGCATATGAATGGGAGCTGCTGGGAATTGTTTGGGCAGTGGGGAAGTGGCGGCATTACCTTGCCAGCCGTCATTTCACCGTCCAGACAGACCACGACTCATTGAAGAACCTACCAAATCAACCCGCGGTGAATAGGAGGATTTGGAAGTGGGTTCAGGTTCTTCAAGGGTATGATTGTGACCTGGTCCACATACCAGGCAAGAAAAACCCCGCAGATTTTCTCACCCGGAGAAGTCTCAAGGACGTTAAAGAAATGGTACACGTCCGGGAGGAGGAAGAGTCGTTGGTCAAAAGGCTACTGTTGGGAGAAGACAAGTCCGACGATGGCATTCAAAGAAAATTGGATCAAATTTTTGCAAAGACGCGTCCTAAGGTGACCCCAGTTTCGGGTCAGGAGGAAAATTCGGGACCATCAATTTTGGTCGCCCGGTCTCAAATTTCATTGGCAAGAGAGATGAGAGAGAGGATCAAAAGGGGACTTTGTCAAGACACTCGCTGGGCTGACATTCTATCCCAACTGGAATCAGCCCAGGGCAGCGACATTACTATTGGCGATCGAACCTACCGGCTGTCAGGTGGATTATTGGAGATGAGGGACAGCGACAAGCACCGAAGGACACAGTGGCGGCTGGTGGTGCCAGATGTGCCAAACATCAAAAAGCAAATTCTTAGGGAGTTACATGAAATCCCTTACTCAGGCCATCTTGGCTACCACAAGACATTGAAGAATATACAGCGTTCTTTCTATTGGCCCGAGCACACCCTAGACATTTGTGACTTTGTCATGGGGTGCCCAGTGTGCCAACAAGAGAAAGCCGTCCACCGTGTGCCAGCTGGACTTTTACAGCCTCTCAAGCTCCCGGAACAGAAGTGGGCAGACGTCAGCATGGACTATATAATGGGGTTGCCTAAATCAGAGGCAGGGAACGATGGAATTCTCACCATCATAGATCGGGCCACAAAGATGGTGCACCTTGCACCAGTCAAGTAGACTATTACAGCTGCTGACACTGCCCGAATCTACTGGAATACAGTGGGAAAACTGCATGGGATTCCTCGTTCCATCGTGAGTGACAGAGACCCCCGCTTTGTGTCCAAGTTCTGGCGGGAGCTGTGGAACATTCTGGGAAGCACCTTGAGGATGTCTAGTGCCTACCACCCTCAGACGGATGGCCAAACTGAGGCAATGAATAGGGTGGTAGAGATGGTGTTGCGCTGTACACTGCACGCCGGGCAGGAAGGTTCGAGCTGGGAGCGACTGTTGTCTACCGTGGAGTTTATCATCAACAACAGTCCAACGCAGTCCACCGGGTACATGCCATTCTATCTGAATTATGGCTTCCATCCGTGTACTCCAATGGACCTTATCCGCGACAGTGACTCCACTTTGATCGAAGGAGTCAACCAATTTGTGGAGCAGATGAAAAGGAACTTCTCAACAGCGGTTCAATTTTTGCATCGGGCTCAGGACAGGATGAAGATGCAAGCCGACTAGAAGAGAAGGGAACAGAGGTTCAGTAGTGGGGATCAGGTGCTGCTCTCAACAGAGCATTTGAAAATGAAAAATGCTCCGATCCGAAAGCTGAAGAAGCGGTTCGTTGGGCCATTCTTTATTGTCCGTCGGGTGGGACAAGTGGCCTACGAGCTCGACTTACCAGAAAAGTGGAAGATCCACAATGTCTTCCACATCAGCTTGCTGCGACCATTCAGGACGAGTACTTGGACGCAGCCCACTACATCTGGTTAGGTGGAGGAGTTGGAGCCCGAAGAGGATGAGCCGTATGAGGTTGAGAAGTTACTGCGTTGGCGGTGGACCGGCCCCAGTTCCAAGAGGCAAAAGGAGTTTTTGGTGTTGTGGAAGGATTATTCACTTGACGATGCCTCTTGGACGCCAGAAGAGAACTTCACTTACCCAGAGGAGTTAAAGAAAATGATTCAGAGGGACAAACCAGTAGAGGATAACTAAGCCCACTGGTTCGTCTAAGGTTTCGAGGGCGAAATTACCCCCAGGGGGAAGTACTGTGGTGTAAACTACAGGGGGTGGTTAATGTTTCTCTAATTGGGTTCTGGGAAATGAAATATACAGTGATTAATATATCTCATGGGAAAGTAGACTCTGTTAGGAGTCCATAGGTTTTTGAACCACCTCAATTGGCTTAGTGGTTGAGGAGATATGGTTATTTGAGTATCTAGTACTTTAGGGCCCTCTCCTGGACCGTATTGGGGGATGAGATACTATCGTTGGACATGCTACGATACAACGCGCTGCATTGTCACATGACACGCGCTGGTGGCCGCCCCAAAAGGGTGACCACCCGATGCTGTACTGTAACCGTGTTGCTCCCCTGCCTCGCGCCTCCCAGCGGCTGCACCCGCGAGCCGCACGGCGCCGCGCACCCACAGCGCGCACAGCCGCCCCGCGCCCGGCCATCCCTGCAGCCTGGGCCCACGCTGCGTACCCGAAGACACGAGCGCCCCGGAAAGCCCGCCGGCAATCCGGCGGAAGAAGCCCCGCGGCCTCATTGGGCGCCTCGGCGGGCGCCAATCGCCCGCATCAAACCGGAAGCCACGCCAGCAGGCCATTCTATTGGCCACAAACTCATAGGGATTGATCCCCAGTGTTGTGAATAGCACCCGCTCCCATTGCCACGCCTAATGATGTAGCGTTCTGGTTAGGCATAGGGGTCGGGATGGGCTTGTTTGTGGTCCCATCTTCGTGTACAGCAAGGCGCTTCAAGGCACTCATGATGGCTTGGAGCTCCTTCTTGGAACTCATGCACCGTCAGCAAATGGGTTGCCAGAGGTGGACCCCGACGCTCTCTAATCGTTCTAATGGCCGTGGCTGCCCTAGTAAGGTTGGTGGCCGGTTTCCCGGTTGTGATGGGGTGCTAGTTTTCGATTCGCGTGTCGCATTGCCGCCTTGTCGCCCGGATGGCCGAAAATGGCCTGCGCGGCTGCGATTGGCCGCGGCTTGCTCGGGGCGCATGCTTGGTGCACTCCTAGGTGGTGGGCACAGATCCCTGGAAGGTCGTTGAGTGCGCGGCGTTGGAGGCCGGGATGCTGCAAGCTCGGTCGCGCCGGATTGTGGTCCGATCCGCGCGATCCGGAGATGTTTACCAGAATCGGCAAGCAACAATAATTACTAATGACACGATCGCAGCTCTTTTGTACAACAGGGCGCACCGCATCCTGGGTCGCCCGCCGAGAGTCCAAAAATACTCCAAACAACACGTGCAAAGTACAACCGTCCCCCAAGCTGCCATAAAGTATTGCAACTGGTCAGAAATCACGCAAATAAAAGGAGCGCCTCCTAGGGCCCTAATCCCATCTAATAGGGGCCTTAATTGGGTCGTTAATTAACACAATTTAAGGCAGTAATGTTCCCAATAAGAGGCCTCAAGGAACAGGGGGAAAAGTCAAGGGAGTAAACGGACTCCCCATGTAATTCCGTCGCACTACTCCCCCCTTAGGGAAAGTTTTCGCCCTCGAAAACACCGACTCCCATAAATCAGTACATTCTACCATTACCCAATTGTAGACCTAACTAAGGTCCTCAATGGGTTTGTCCCGGGCGATCATTTTCCTCAATTCCCTTGGGTGATCAAAATTTTCTTCCGGCACCCAGGAAGCATCGTCGATCGACCAATCTTTCCAAAGGACTAAATATTCTCTGACCCTCCTTTGACTAGGTCCTCTCCAACACCACCGCAAAAGTTTCTCTACATCATAAGGCTCGTCATCCTCTGGCTCGACCTCCTGCTCTATCTCAACAACAGTCGCGGGTGTCCACCTTGACAATGAAAATGGTCGTAGCAAGCTCGTGTGAAAAATCTTGTGGATCTTCCAAGAAATCGGAAAATCTAATTCATAGTCCACTGGTCCGACTCTGCGGGTCACGAAGAATGGACCTACGAATCTCTTCCTCAGCTTGCTAATAGGTGCGTTCTTCAACGCCAAATGCTGGGTACCGTAGTTTTTTAAACCCTTCCGCATAGTAATGTAACGCTGGGCCCTTTTTTGCGGAGTCGATGAATATAAAAGTAACGGTGCCGGAGCTAGATGCGGAGCAGCCGATTTTAGTAACGGCTGGGAGCTAGAGGTGGCCACCCGGATCCGTTAATAACGGACGAGGGTGCCGTCCGTTAAATATCCGTTAATTTAGCGGACCCCGCTCTCTCTCTTGCTGACGTGGCACGGATGGCAGCGGACGGCTGGTGCCAGTCAGCGGACTCTGCGGATTCCGCTTGGGCGGTAACGGATATTTTCCAACGGACCGGAAGCCGCGCACCCCATCCGCTAATTTAGCGGATGGCAGCGGACGTGTGTGCCGAATCAGCGGATGACAGGCAGTAAATCCTGATTTCCGAATCTGCGGATCGGGTTGATTGCCAGCGTGGCTCAGCCAGCGTCCACATACCGCGGACCTTATTTGGTCGCTCTTCTGGTGCTGCCGCAGCCTCCAACCCTTGCCGCCCCACCAGCCACACCATGGACCCAGCACCTGCCGGGCCA
>CAJHUC010002369.1:0-30273 GCA_905146915.1 Ostreobium quekettii | reverse complement strand
GATTATTGGGGATTCATCCTGCATTCTTTATTTCATTCTGCATTCTGCTATTTTTGCGTGAGTGAGCAGCTATGGCGGATATATGGGATCCATTGGCATTTTTGTGGTCGGAGATGGAGGAGGCCATGGGTCCTGATGCTGTTCTCTCTGTGTCTCGCCCTGCAGCAGTGACTTGTACTGTGTCCGTATCCGAGGCAGCTGATGATGCACAGCTACGGCCTCAGTCCTCTCTACATGCTGGTATTTTATCCATGGAGCAGCACGTAGATCGTATTGTATTGGGGACAGGAGCATGTACGAGTAGACAGCCGTACTCGCCACATACGCGGAGTCAGTGGACGTTCACTCAGCCGCACAGACAGACGTTGCCTGACCACACAACCTCGCCTTACGCGGGTCATCTTAGACCGCGTAAGCCCCCAGTATTCACGGGAGAGCGAGGGCAGGACTTTGTGTCCTGGCTCAGAACAGTAGAGGACTACTTGGATAACGTTCCTTGTTCTGAGCAGCAGGCGATCGTCTTCATCATTTTATTATTGGCGGGTACAGCTAGAGATTGGTGGGACACGGAGTGTATCTCGCGTAGAGAGGAGAGGCCAAAGACACTTGAGGAGTTGAAGGGGTTGTTGAGGGCGCGTTTTGAGTCCCCTATTCATGAGAGTCGCGCCAGAACCAAACTCCTCAAGTTATCACAGAAGAAGGGGGAAGATGCGTGCACATACATGGCACGAACCAGATCCATATGGCACCGGGTACCAGGAGTACACGAGCAGACGGTTCTACATATGTGGATCTCCGGTTTGAGGGAGCCTTATCGTTATGAGGCTATGAAGACCGCCCCGAAGACTCTAGCCAATGCAGAATTACTGGTCGCATGCATGGAAGATGCGCTCAGTGGCAAGGCTGAGAGTGGCCAGCAGAATGAAAGGAACAAACGAGGCAAACATGCAGGAAATACCAGCAAAATTTTGAGAACACCACCGAAAGCTCAAAATAGAAGGAGGTGTTCCCAGGGATCTCATAGCGGGCATGGGCATGCTGGACAACCTCGCCCCTCTCTACCGACTGACCCATGTTTCCACCCGGGGAATCAGTCTAGAGAGTCTGGACACCGTGGACAAGGGAGGATTCAGAGGAAGCCCAAGGTGGCTGTGATGGCCACCAGCAAACAATTAAGGACAATGGCCGATCAGATGGATCGGGAGGCGGAACAGCAATCTGCCATGTCGGATGGATGTTTCCCCGTAGCATCGGCAGGGAGACTGACTGGTCTTCGCTCTGGCCAGTCAAGAAAGCGTCCGGAACGTCTGGTCTAGTCTTGCCAGAGAGGATGGACCATCTGTGCTGTGTTTCCCAGCAAGTGGCAACAAAAGCGCCAAAAGAGGTCGAGGAAGTGGAGGCGCAGGGTGGAAAGAAAGCGACGTCACCGTACACGCCAAGCTGAGGAAAACAATGCTTCCAAGGGGCAAGATGGGGCGCCTAAAAAGGTGCATGAATCCCTATCAGAATTGGTGAGGGTCCCCAAGTGCCTGGTTGAGAGGACGGAAGCATCTGTGGATCCCGCTGCTGCGAGGAAGTCAAACTCAGGGACCACAGGCAAGGATCACCTGCTCCTCGTCCTGAGAGCGGTGATAAACGACACACGTGTGTCAGCATTGGTGGATTCGGGTGCCACTCGATCATTTGTGAGTGAGCACTTGCAAACCCGACCACCATTATCTTTTATTGGTGCATATTCCTCACTAGAATTGGCAAATGGCGAGACTGTCGTCTCGACAGGAATTGCACCGGACGTGCTGCTATGCATCGGGTCAATGGTCAGCAGGGTGTCTTTGACAGTGGTGCCTATGATGGAGGGCATCCAAGTCATCCTCGGTCGGGACTGGTTGGATACCGTTAATCCACTGGTCGATTGGAGGACAAATTCCCTGGTTATGAGAAATGGGGACAAATTGGAGGTTATCCAGGGAATGAAGACATCTGAATCTGCTTCATGCAAAATTGTTGACCGTGGCTTAACCGGTCTTCAGCACGCATTCCACTCTCTCGGAAATGATTATGCTCCAAATTCTGATGGAAAATGGGGTGAACAACTTGCCCGGTTGAGTTCCCCATCGTTTTGGGAACCAACTCCTATGGTGAATCAATGGGCGCAACTGCCAGGTCGTCAATCATCGACCAAGCAGGACTCACCGAGGGCGGTTGAGTCTCCCCAGGGGAAGGTAGCAGAGAATTTTTCGCCAAATGAAACTCCAAATGTGAGTGAAACCTTGAGGGACAAATCCAATGGCATGCACAGGAGGAAAGTCAAGGTGGCTGGACGTGTTGTCAGCCAACCTGTTCGCCCCAAAATCGACTTTATGTCAATGAGGCAGGTGGCAAAGAGGGCAAACAAAAGCGATCAACCCATGTTCCTGTGTCTGTTGCGGCCAACAGAACTGCCTAAGGACAAAAGAGGCAAATCAAAGGTCAAAGTTGGTGCCACCAAAGGCCGTACTGAGGGAGAGAGACGCCGGTTGATGAAGGAAACTGGTCCAGTGAAAATAGAGGTGCTGATTGAAGAAGTTATCTGAAAGAAAGTGAAAGAAGCCGACCCAGCTATACGGGAAGAACTCAAGGGAATTTTGGAGGAATACAAGGAAGTTTTCCCGGACAAGCTGCCATACGGGCCACCCCCGAAGAGAATCGTGGATCATGAAATTGATACGGCGCCAGGGGAGATGCCACCTCGCAAAAGCCCATACAGGCTGAGTGTGGCAGAGCTAGACGAGCTCAAGTGCCAAATCAATAACTTATTGGATCAGGGGTGGATTCGGCCCAGCACCAGCCCGTACGGAGCACCAGTGCTATTCATCCCCAAGAAGGATGGCAAGTGGCGACTCTGCATTGATTACCAGGCATTGAACAAAATAACTACCAAAAATCGGTACCCTCTCCCAAAGGTTGAGGAACTCATGGACCGACTGCACGGGGCGCGGTATTTCACAAAGATTGATCTGTCCTCTGGGTATCACTAGATCAGGGTGAAAGAGGCAGATATTCACAAGACTGCCTTCGTGTCCAGATACGGTTCATTCGAGTATACGGTCATGCCCTTTGGGCTCTGCAATGCACCAGCTACCTTTCAGCGGATCATGAATCATCTGCTGAGAAATGGCCTTGATCAATTCGTGCTAGTCTTCCTGGACGACATTTTGATATACAGTCGTACCAAGGAGGAACATTTGAAGCATATCAAAGCAGTTTTGGACAGACTCCAGTCGGAGAAGTTCTTTGGGCGACTACCAAAATGTGACTTCTTCAGAACCGAGGTCGAATACCTTGGCTTCGATGTTGGGAAGGACGGCATCAAACCATCTTTATTGAAAGTCAAGGCGATTTTGGATTGGCCGACGCCCGAGTCCGTCACGGACGTTAGGTCATTCTTGGGATTGTGCAGCTTCTACCGGAAGTTCATTCGCTGGTTCAGTGAAATAGCTGCACCCTTGACTGACCTAACCAAAAAGGATAAGCCTTGGGTCTGGGGTGACCAAGAGGAGAAGGTATTTAATGGGCTAAAGAAGGCTATGGTCATCACCCCAGTACTACAGCTCCCCGACTTCGAGCGCGAATTCACCGTCACAACAGATGCATCAAAAGTGTCGGTAGGCGCAATCTTGCAGCAGGACTTCGGCTCAGGATTACAACCAATCTGCTATGAGAGCCGCAAGCTGAATCCTGCTGAGACAAGATATGGGGCATATGAACGGGAGCTGTTGGGAATCGTTTGGGCAGTGGGGAAGTGGCGGCATTACCTTGCCAGCCGTCATTTCACCATCCAGACAGACCACGACTCATTGAAGAACCTACCAAATCGACCCGCTGTGAATAGGAGGATTTGGAAGTGGGTTCAGGTTCTTCAGGGGTATGATTGTGACCTGGTCCATATACCAGGCAAGAAAAACCCCGCAGATTTTCTCACCCGGAGAAGTCTCAAGGACGTTAAAGAAATGGTACACGTCCGGGAGGAGGAAGAGTCGTTGATCAAAAGGCTATTGTTGGGAGAAGACAAGTCTGATGATGGCATTCAAAAGAAATTGGATCAGATTTTTGCAAAGACGCGTCCGGAGGTGACCCCAGTTTCGGGTCAGGAGGAAAGTTCGGGACCATCAATTTTGGTCGCCCGGTCCCGAATTTCATTGGCGAGAGATATGAGAGAGGGGATTAAAAGGGGACTTTATCAAGACACTCGCTGGGCTGACATTCTATCCCAACTGGAATCAGCCCAGGGCAGCGACGTTACTATTGGTGATCGAACCTACCGGCTGTCAAGTGGATTACTGGAGATGAGGGACAGCGATAAGCACCGAAGGACACAGTGGCGGCTAGTGGTGCCAGATGTGCCAAACATCAAAAAGCAAATTCTAAGGGAGTTACATGAAATCCCTTACTCAGGCCATCTTGGCTACCATTGGCATCGTGGTGCCATACGTAATTTTCGGTCGGCCTCGAGCATTAACCTTAGACATCAGACTTCTGCCGCGGGGTGCCCAGTGTGCCAACAAGAGAAGTCCACCGGAAAATTACCGGATCCTTTACGTACCCCTCAAACCCGGTAACGTGGCGGGCGCGACGTCGCAAGATGGACTGGCGCAATGGGGCTGCCTAAATCGAGGCGGAACGCGGAATTCCTCACCTCCACATCGGATGGTGCACCTTGCACCAGTCAAGCAGACTATTACAGCTGCTGATACCGCCCGAGTCTACTAAAATACAGTGGGAAAATTGCATGGGATTCCTCGTTCCATCGTGAGTGACAGGGACCCCCGTTTTGTGTCCAAGTTTTGGCGGGAGCTGTGGAATATTCTGGGAAGCACCTTGAGGATGTCCAGTGCCTACCACCCTCAGACGGATGGCCAAACTAAGGCAATGAACAGGGTGGTAGAGATGGTGTTGCGCTGTACACTGCATGCCGGGCAGGAAGGTTCGAACTGGGAGCGACTGTTGTCCACCGTGGAGTTCATCGTCAACAACAGTCCAACGCAGGCCACCGGGTACACGCCATTCTATCTGAATTATGGCTTCCATCCGTGTACTCCGATGGACCTTATCCGCAACAGTGACTCCACTTTGATTGAAGGAGTCAACCAATTTGTGGAGCTGATGAAAAGGAACTTCTCTACAGCGGTTCAATTTCTGCATCGGGCTCAGGACAGAATGAGGACGCAAGCCGACTAGAAGAGAAGGGAACAGAGGTTTAGTAGTGGGGATCAGGTGCTGCTCTCGACAGAGCACTTGAAAATGAAAAATGCACCGATCCGGAAGCTGAAGAAGCGGTTCGTTGGGCCATTCTTTGTTGTCCGTCGGGTGGGACAAGTGGCCTACGAGCTCGACTTACCAGAAAAGTGGAAGATCCACAATATCTTCCATGTCAGCTTGCTGCACCCGTTCAGGACGAGTACTTGGACGCAGCCCAGTACATCTGGTCAGGTGGAGGAGTTGGAGCCCGAGGAGGATGAGCCGTACGAGATTGAGAAGTTACTGCGTTGGCGGTGGACCGGCCCCAGTTCCAAGAGGCAAAAGGAGTTTTTGGTATTGTGGAAGGATTATTCACTCGATGATGCCTCTTGGATGCCAAAAGAGAACTTCACTTACCCAGAGGAATTGAAGAAGATGATTAAGAGGGACAAACCAGTAGAGGATAATTAGGTCCACTGGTTCGCCGAGCGTTTCGAGGGCGAAACTACCCCAAGGGGGAAGTACTGTGGTGTAAACTACAGGGGGTAGTTAATGTTTCTCTATATGGGAGCTGGGAAGTGGAGTGTACAGTGATTATGGTATCTCAGGTGAAAGTAGACTCTGTTAGGAGTCCATAGGTTTTTGAACCACCCTAATTGGCTTAGCGGTTGAGGAGATATGGTTAGTTGAATATCTAGTACTTTAGGGCCCTCTCCTGGACCGTATTGGGGGATGAGATACTATCGCTGGACATGATGCGATACAATGCGCTGCATTGTCACGTGACATGCGCTGGTGGCCGCCCCAAAAGGGTGACCACCAGACGTAGTACTGTAACCGTTCTTTCCCCTGTCTCGCGCCTCCCAACGGCTGCACCCGCGAGCCGCACGGCGCCGCGCACCCACCGCGCGCACAGCCGCCCCGCGCCCGGCCATCCCTGCGGCCTGGGCCCATGCTGCGTACCCAAAGACACGAGCGCCCCGGAAAGCCCACCGGCGATTCGGCGGAGGAGGCCCCGCGGCCTCATTGGGCGCCTCGGCGGGCGCCATCGCCCGTATCGAACCGAAAACCACGCCATCGGAGGTGTAGCATGCCGCCGATCCCGCCAACTGGATGTTGGTTTGGAGCGACTTGTACGCCTCGGAGAGGGGCATATTCGCGTGGGCCGCCTGCGTCTGCCAAACCGCCAAGGTAGAGACCGCTAGGTTGGTGCACTTGGCGTAGAGGGAGATGAGGGGCTCGAGGGCAGCACGGACGGCGGCGAGGACCTCCGGGCACGCCGACAAGGCGATGAGGCGGAGCTGCAAATCGTAGTAAAATGAGACGATCGGCGCCCAATTGGCATACTCCGCGAAGTAGCCTGATCGGGGGCCCAAGGTCTGGGCCAAATGCTGGCCGTCGGCGGTGTCAAGGACGTCGAACCTTTGGCCGAACTCCGCGGGGGGCTGAGGCACCGGATTCCGCGGAGAGGGGTCAATGTTGGCGCCCGAGCGGAGGACCAAGAGCTGGGAGAGCGGGAGATCTTGCTGGGCCCCGAAGTGCTGGGCCAATGCCGCAAGGCGACGGGATGAGTCCGCCGCAGCCGCAGCCGCAATCGCCTCGGCCGTCTGGGGTTCTGCGGGGGCCGAAGAGGAGGAGGCCCCGGCGGACCAAGTAAGGAGGGATTGGAGCGCCGCCACCAAAGCCTTGGGGCTGAGGGTGGGCTCCTCGGGCAAGGGGAGCGAGGCGATAGCCGGAGAGCTCCGAAGAGGTGCAACAACACGAGCCGGAGGCTCGGCACAACAGATCCTTGCGAAAGATCGAAGCAATGTTCCTGAATGGGACCGGGCTCGCTGCAACCAGGAGCGGTTGGAGCGAGAAAACAAAGTGCAGCCTGACGGCGCGTCGCCTCCTAAGGCCTCGGCGCCGCCGGTAATAGGCCCGATCAAGCCAAAACCGGCCCCAAGGACCGTGGCCGCCCTTGGGGCCCCAGAACCAGACTGTTCCCGCCCAAACTGGGCGCCCCGCTGACAGGACACAGTCGGGGCAGCAATTTTTTCGCCCGCCCATCCTCGGGCCTCCCGTAAACTAGCTTACTAAACGTAACCACTCCGTCATCCATGAGCTGGCCCTCCCGGGCGCCTATTGCCGCTGCCTATGCCACCTTCGAACGGCTCCCTGGGGTTGATGGGAAAGGGCGCCCGGGAGGAGCGAGATGGGCGCCATGACCTGCGCGTCTCGGGTGCCCATTCCCGCATCCTGTGCGACCTTGGAACAGCCCCCGCGGATGGCAAAAATACTCGCTCGTGACGCGCGAACTACGCGCCCTGATTCGCACCTCCCTGGCCCCCTTTCCCGCCACCGCTGCACCGTTGGAGTCCGAGCAGCTCTTCTCTTGGCGCTATGCTGCTGCGTTGCCTTGCGCCTCCGCTCCACTCCTGGTGCTATTGGCTTTGTCACCGCTGGTTTGTCATTGGCGGGGGCCAATCACATTCGCGTTCGCTGCATTCGCAACCTGTGCTTGCTTTGCTCGCGCCCTGACGCCCACTTAGCTCCCGACGCCTCCAAACCTCGCGGTGCACCAACAGCAAGAGGCGCCAATCGCCCGTGTCGGAATTTTACTCTTCGTCCGAGGGGCGCCCAGCAGGCGTCGTGAGGCTTGCCGCTGTGTGAAACGGTTTTGTTTGAATGCCAGTGTGGCAGTGGGCCTGTTGATGCATCGCGGGCTGCCGTTGTGCTTTGGCATGTAGTGTTGAGCGGGCCTGGCCTGATTGACGGCCGATTATTTTAAATACCGTCGGGTTAACATGTGGTTTATTACTAAACATTCCGCGTCAGGTAAAAAATCCATCATAACAGTTTGAAAGGTCTGCCTACTTTCACTACGGGAAAAGGGGGTGTCTGCGCAGTTTCTGAGCACCTCGGAGTCGTCCAAACACGTCCAAGCGCGTCCGAGCATGCTATTGGCAGTGTCCGAGGCACTAAAAAAAGCAATCCGACAGTCGGCGCACTATGTGGAAACGTCCGAGCGCTGAGATAAGAGCGTCCAAGCGCGCCTGGAGTATCCAAGGGCGTGGAATCCAGCAAAAACGCGAGCACTTTTTTCGTCAGTGCGTTGCGCGAACCCATCGGATGCTTTTCCCATCTGCTCGGACACTTTCAGTGCGGACACCTCGTCTGCAAGGCGCGCGGACGCCGTCCGGGGAGCACGCGGACGGTGTGCGGGTGTGCGCGGATGCCATCTGGGGAGCGCGCGGACGGTGTGTGGGTGTGCACAGACGCTGTCCGGAGGGTGGTTGGACACCATCCAGGGAGTGCGCGAGCGCTGTCTGTGGAGTGGGTGGATTCAATGACGACCAGTTCGATTTTCTTCTTGGTGGGGCTGGCAGTTGCCCTCCCCCCACCCGCGTTTCTTGGTGCCGCGGTTTTGTTGCCGTGTGGCTGTGGGTTGAGCGTGAGGGTGCCAGCGATCCCCTGCGCGATTGTTTTGCATGTGGGTGTGCAAGTGGCCCCCACGCGTTTAGTTTGGTGGCCGGCAACGCAAAGTGAGGGTCGGCAACCTCCCATCTCTGGTCATCACGGCATTTGGAGAGCCTGTGCGCAAAGCAAACGGAAACCGTTACTTTTTCATCCATCACAGCCTGCAAGCACAACACACACAAATGTCAGTTCTTCACCATATTGCTTCTCGACCGCTGGCGATCGAAGTTCCTGGGTGGTCTAAGCATACAGCGCACAGAAACGTTTAGTTTTTCAGGACACGGATCCTCTGCTGCTCACTAGTAAAAAATCGGCCAAAGTACACGGTCCTGAAAATGACACACCGTGTTATGCGTGTAAAAAATCGTGTAAAATCGTGTACTCTGTGTGCGGTCAATTGACAACAACTGAAAATCGTGTACAATCGTGTAACATCGTGTTACACCGTGTTCTGTCCGTTTAATGAGTCGTGTACCCAGTCGTGTACCCTTGTTGGAGTCATTTGTCAAGAGCTGGAAATCGCGTTTCCTCACTGAAAATCGTGTTCCTTCGTGTTGCTTGGGTAATCAACCGTGTACCCAACCGTGTAATGAACTTTGCACCCCCAAGCTGCACTCATTTTTGAACGATGAAACACCTTATATTATAGTTGAAAATCGTGTAACATCGTGTACTTTCGTGTAGTGCGTCGTGTACCCAGCCATGTATCCTTGTTAGAGGTAGCTGCCAGCAGCTGGAAATCGTGTTGCGCAGCTCAGAATCGTGTTCCTTTGTGTTATTTGGGTAATCAACCGTGTAACAAATCGTGTGATGGTTTTTGCACCCAAGCTTCACTCAATTGTGAAAAACCAAACATCGTGTAGCATAGCTGAAAATAGATACTGGTCGCATGACCTCAAGACTGGATGTGCGAATCCCGCCGTCCATCAGGAATTATGCCAAGTGGGCCCCCGCCCCAGCCAACACAAAACGAACCCCCTTTTTAATTGATGAGTATGTGACGGGCAAAACGAAGACGAAAAGCATGAATGGCTCCAGCGCGGAACACGCACAACGGAGCGGCGTGAGAGGCGGTGCTGGACGAAGAGCTGGCGGGGCGAAATGAAGGTGCGTGTGTGCAGGGGTTCTTGAAGAAGTTACGCGGACACCCAGGGGCAGGATGGGCTGGGGTTCCGCGCCGATTCAGGATGTCCATGCGCCGAACGAGGGGCGTTCCTGGAGGCGACGTTCCGTGAGCGAGTGCAAGGGCGATCGGTGAGCGAGAGCAAAGGCTTGCCCCGCGATCTGCGTCTGCCTCGATCGCGCGCAAGGGGACAGGTCTCGGGGCCAGCAGGCGTAGTCCACACCACATCGCATCACCTGGTGTGGTGTGTCATCCCGAAATTTGAAATCAACGGTCTGCCGCCACTGCCGGCGCCCGCTCGTTCAAGACCAAGCAACCGCCGCCACCCCGCGCGTCGCCTGCCCTGGCATTGTGACGAGGCCCTGGCCGCTCGCAGCCACTCGCCACCGCTCGGATCCCTGCCCAACCCCAGGGAGGATCACAGGCAGTGTCGCCGTGATCGAGGCCCCACGCCGGCGATGGTCGGCAGCGCGGTGATGGTCGGCATGGGCCAGGCCTTGGCTACCTTGGCTCTCTGGCTGCCGCACACGTGCTGCCAGGGGATAGCCGCCCTTCGCGAAGCGGTGTACTAGGGAAGTGCGCACGGCCTGCTGGCACTTCGTGGACTCCACCGCGGCATCGCAGGTGATGATCCTTGAGGTCTGACAATTGCAGTGCTTTTCAAGTCATGTCCAGTACACCACAGGTCTCCAAATTGCCAGCGAAATGTTTGTGTTTCCGTGGCGCAGGTCACACCATCTTTGAAGGCCAACAAGAATGGAACCAAGCCCATCACCTGGGACAATTGTGGGGCAGTGGGAAGCAATACGTTGGGCCATTTGAGAAATGTTTTATTGTGGGTTGTCATAGCTAGCTTATGTGACCAATGTAGACTAGCCTTGATTGGTTAGGATGTGTTTGCACCAGTTTGGTTTGGAACAAAAGACAGCAAAAGTAAATAGGGGCCCATGATTGTAGCCGTTGGCTGATAATGTAGTAAATGATTGCTATGGAAAGGGACTGAATTGCGTGTCATGACAGGCTGTCCAACACGGATGACGCCTGGGGAAACACAATAAAGTACACAGAAAACCGTGTTAAGCAATCGAGTGGTCTGGTGGACCACCAGTGGGTGGCACCCCAAAGGACACGGCTTTTTACACGATAAATCGTGTAAATCGTGTTAAAAATCGTGTAATTCACAGGCAGCCTGAGTACACAGTGGGTACAACCCCAAAGTACCCTATATTTTACACGGAAAACCGTGTCGTTTACTTGACAAGGGGCTGAGTACCCCATGGGTACCACCCCATAGCACCCAAGTTTTAACACGGAAAACCGTGTCATGCATGCAACAAGCATGCTAAATACCCAGTGGGTAGCACCCCCGAGGACACGATTTTTACACGAAAAATCGTGTTCCAACTTGGCCTGCAAGACACGAACAACAACGCGGAAAATCGTGTTAGTACACGGTGGTCAAAAGTACACGATGTCCAAAACTACACGACGGCCAAAAAAGTACACGATCATAAACTACACGATCGCCAAAACCGTGTAATTTTGCCAGGAAAAGTACACGCTGAAAATACACGAAATTGTCCACCTTACGTCCATGCACAACCCGATTTTTTACACGATTTTACACGATTTAACCCGTGTAAAAGCGCCAACCGTGTAAAATCGTGTAGCAAAGTACACGATTTTTTACACGATTTTTACACGGTTCTACACGATTGTACACGATTGAACACCGTGTAAAAATGCCGATTTTTTCCTAGTGGCTGGTGATTCCGGCGCCTCCGCAGCCAGCAAACAGTGCACACAGAAAATGTCAGTTCCGCATCCGCCGCCTACTCAACTGTGGGCGATCGGGGCGCCTGCATGGCCTGCACTCAAAGCAGGCAAAACCCGTCAGCCCCTCGCAAGCTGTCCCGTCCTTTGCCTCGAAACGTCCTCCACAGGGCTGGCCTCCTCCACAGGGTAATGTGAACAGCGGCGCTAATCTTGTCAGGCCCTCATGACCCTGGTGCTTTTTTGAGTCACGATGAGTGCGCGGTGTCTTCCTCTCGGCGGCTCTCCCCCCCTATTTCTGTTGGACGAGGGCAGGTCCCGCCTAGAATTCTGCAATGCCGCCCATCCCGGACGGGCCCCTCGTTCGCCGCACTGCCTTGGCAAGGCGTATTGGGGCATTTTGGAGGGGGGCAGTTCAATGCACAACACAGCCGCCTATCAAGTGACGCGCTGACGTGTGTCATTAGGAGGCCTCTCGGAGCTATTGCCATTGCGCGTACGCTGTTCAACCGTCCAAGCGTGTCCGCGTCGTGCGCAGACGTGTCCAAGCGGCTACTTCTGAGGCCTCGGACGCACTGGACGCTTCCGAGCACCTTCGAACACTCTGAAAGTGTCTGGGGACGCGCGGAACCGTCCGAGGCTTCGGAAAACTTTTCAATATCCACTCGGACACGTCCGCGCCCTGCACGGACAGCCTCGGATGCGCTCGGACGTGTCACAGCTGCTCGGAAACTGCGTGGGCGCCTCCCTTTTCCTTTAGTGTTTCACGGTTGCAGGCTATGCTATGGGCGTTTCTGTTGACCAATCTGTGTGATTCTATCCAACTTCTCCTAGTGGATTTCCCAGCATCGGTGATTCCATTCGAGGAATATCCGCCAGTGCCCGCCTGTACCCGGGTACGTACCCGTACCTGCCTACCCGGGTACAAGGTTTGGCGGGTGCCCGGGTGGGCGGGCACTCGAAAAAACAATAAATTCGGGTGGCCTCGCCCAGCCCGTTTTCAGTCAGTGTTGGGTACAGACCGTGACACCAGCACACACACATACTTACTCACACCAAAAGGTAGCATCCCCAGAGTGACTCACTCGGGTGCTTCCACGTCACCGTGGTGACATAATCTCCAGTTTGCCAAACGTCTCTCTTACATTACGTCAAGCCACAATCTCATAGGGCTGAGGTGAGCGGATGCAAAAGAAAAAGTGTACCAGCCTTTCGCCACACCTCCCCAACCCAGCCCAGCCCATGGGTTGGGCCCATGCCCCAACCGGTACAACCCTTGTGAGGTAACCTTTAAACACACGTTACTCACAGACCGGTGGGCACCCCACGTGTCCAGCCTGATATTACACCGTGCCTTCAAGGTCACTGGCTGTGCCACGCACTGGCAAAAAAACACCAAATAACACTTTTGCCAACACACATAAAACACATTTCATCAAAGCTCTGCAAGCTAAGAACACAAAAATAACCCAAACCCGTAAACTTTGTACACATTTGAACACGTGTTATCTCGCACTTTTTTTCCTAGTGACGTGAGCGGGGCCCCTTCCAGGGAAGGCCTGACTCATGCACTGCCGCCCTTTAGTTTATTAGGGCGGCCCTAGCCCAAGCAAGTCGGGACCCCCTTGCAAACCTCCCTCCCAACGGCCTAAAACCTGTTTAACTCCATTCAATTACGTCAATTGCGTATGCCCGCCCTAGGTACCCGGGTTTCCTGTACCGTGTACCATCCCTAGTAGGGATCCCTATATAGCACCCCCCTAATAGCGCCCCCGGCACCCAATAGCGCCCCCTTATGGCTTGTCCCCATTTCTGTAGTACTTTATGTAGCTTCGCTGCGCAGTGGGACCTCAAGTTACCATTGCGGGCAACCACACCCAAGAGATGTGTCCGGTGGACGGATGGCGCGGTGGCCATCCATTCCCACAAACTTGGCACATCGCGGACGGGCGGACGGCACGTATGGTGCGTACGCTGTGGGGCCCGAACCCAAGGCCTCCCCGGGAAGCCAGTGGAGGTGTGCGTTCCGTGGCGGATCTCCATCTATGCATAGCGAAGTGGGCACTGCCCACCTAGGCTCCTTGCAGCCTACGGGATGGAGGGATAGGAAGGTGCCCAATGCCGCGGCATCCATTTTTTCAGCGCACAGATTGTCGCAGAGTCCAGGGCTGATAGAGGCCATGTCGCAAACAAGCATGCTGTGCAAGCCTTGCCCTTGCCACTCAGGATTTGTATCCAGCAGTACCTAGCATCCGAGTCAAGGACGATTGATGGCACTCGCGGGTGCCAATTAGGGCCACCACGGGTGGCACCATTCGGCGCCAAGGGGGAGCAGCAATGGCGAGAGTGTGAGGCCACGTTCGGCCTCCCGCTCCTGCCTTTCTGCTGTGACGTTTGTGCCCAGCTCTTAAATGCCGCACAACCATTATTGACTATCTTCATTCGCCCATGCTGTGCCTGCTACTCTAGGCCATGCAACTTGCACCACGTGGGAGTCCTGGCTCTGGGCGACCTGTCGCACGGGTGGGGAACGGTGGGGCGCGTCCATTGTGTGATGCGCCGCTTGCAACGATGCAAGCACTCGGATGCAAGGACACCCCACCAGTACGTACACGTGTGGTCGTCCACGAACAAACAGACGGTGCTACGCAGCCGTGCCCATCATACAGTGTATGGTGAGATTTTGACTTTGCAGTGCACCACAAGATTCATAACACGCTTTGATTATTGTGCTCAGGGTTGCCCAACAAATAGTCACCTGGTTAAGAGTAAGTCCAGAAAACTCCACAAAGGCAACTTTTGGCTGCAGCTCAACAAACATCGCATACACCAAAATACAAGCCCTCTACGCATGGTCCTCTAAAGGGTTTGAAGAACTCGTTCAGCCGCATTTGCATCTTCTCCTTGGCGCTTTTGTGCTTCAGAAACTCTTGATCGGCCTTGTGCAAAAAAAACGCTATCAGATCCAAACCTGCTTTGGTAGCAAAATCTTTGATAACAACAAAATGACCCACTATTTTTGGGTACACAGGCAATTGAAATCGCCCATCTCGCGCTTCGTGGTGTAACAGCCTTTCGTGCAAAATGTCGTTAGTGAGCCAATAGCACAATTAGTATGCAACATCTTGATTTCCAAGCAAATTGTAAAAACTCTTGTGTTCAATATGTGCAATCGACCCATAATGCAATAGATATATTCAAGATCAAAGAAAAACATGTTTTGAAGTTGCGCAACATTACCATTTCTACACTTGTGTAATATCCACTAACGACATTTTGCACGAAAGGGCGTTGTGTGCATTACTTGTTTCGTCCACATCTTCTAGGGCCATCTTATCGCTCCCTTGAGCTGGTTTTTCTATGACTGTCAGCTCCTCTTTCAGCTCATGAAAAGCATACTCTGCCACAGCTTTTAATATGTCCTCGTTATACTCAATGGACACCTATGCTTCCACACCATCAATTGCTGGAGAATCTTCACAGAATATCTGTCTTCTTCCCCAAATTCTTGAATTATGGCTGACACAGCCATGGCTCACATACCATCAACTATGATGGCACAATCATCAATTTCCCTTCCCAAGGTACCTTGGCCATGTGGCTTGGAAGAATGTCAGATTTCAACCAGCATCGCGCAACGCATTGCGTTGTGATCTTGTTCCGTGCACTTTTCACAAAGCGA
Source organism: Ostreobium quekettii (assembly GCA_905146915.1). Lineage (NCBI taxonomy): Eukaryota > Viridiplantae > Chlorophyta > Ulvophyceae > Bryopsidales > Ostreobiaceae > Ostreobium > Ostreobium quekettii. The sequence continues at coordinate 15,019 of CAJHUC010002369.1, read as the reverse complement.
GTAGCATCAAGCACATGGGCATCATACCTTTCAGCAATGACTTTCAACCCCTTGGCAATTCCTGACTTCTGCTAGCCTTAATTCCAGCTTGTGCGGCAGCACCTCCAAGACTCTTGACAATAAGTTTTGGCAATAATATGAAAGCCTGAATAGCTGAAGAAATAATAATGAAATTCTGAATAACTCCAGCATCCATTGGCTGGTGCACAGAAGTGCAATTTGGCGGCTGTTGTGCACGGACCTATTGCGGGGGACGCCCTGCTTTGGTCTCCAGGAGTGGGGAACGCCTTGCCCAGGATATGGTAATGATACCCGAACCGGAAATGATCGTATTCTATTATATGGGAATAGGCCGGGGTGGTCCCGCCTAGGTTACGTGAGGACGTAGGTGCCCAGCAAGGCAGGTCCGCGGCTCAAAGAGGGCAGGCGCCCCATTCAACTAAGGTTATTGTACCAGTGGCGAAGCCATGATATCCACCTGGCACCTTGGATGGAACGCTGTGTCATCATGTGCACTAAAATTATCCACAATCAAAGCAATTCTTGCTGTGGAGGGAAGTCGAGCTGTCACACAAAGGACAAGCACCTTCCAGAACCATTCTCGACATGTCCTCTTGTCACTCCATGCCTTCTTTTGATGCACATATTAAATTGAACATGGGATCAACCGAAAGCACGTATGGTTGGCAGCTGTCCCGACAACGGCGATAGGGACGTTGATAGACCCATCAGCATTGGCACATAAAATCACTGTCAAACGATTCTGTTGCGCATGTTTTTTGTGCTACTTGTAGTCTCGCGGCCTTCCACATTGGTTATGTATGTACAACGTGGCATCAGCTTGCAGAATAAGGTTATTTCATTCATATTGAGAATATGGGCTGGCTCATTATCTCTGAGTTACGGCGGGTCATGGACATTGTTATGGGCAGGCGGCGCATCTTGCTTGGCAGCGAGCAGCCAGAGATTTTTGTGGAAAATTTATAATTTGAATGAGGGTTTCCAAAAAAGGCTGCCCACGGAACACACCAACATGAAGGAAAAGCGGCCAGCTCCGCTGGAAGCACATCATGTTCATTGCGTGCTCGACACTGTAACTGCATGCTTTTGTGGAAGCCCTGTTTGAGGTGTGTCCATTTGGAATCGATGTTGAGGAAGCACATGCACCAGCTACTGCGTATACGATCTGCATGTACATTGCCAGTGCTTTTGTGGCAACCATCACTGCCATGGAGATTCAAATACAGCTAAAGGGGAGAGGCTCCACACAGCTCTTGAGGAGTTGCCTGACCAGTATAGAACTGAACTCAAGGATCATTCGTCATGGGACCCAATAGAGCAGCGAACTGGGACGACGTCATTGTACACTGCGGCACCAAGATGGATGCCGTGACAAATGCGCCGAAGAGAGAGGATCCACAAGGGAGGAAGCGGATGCTAACGCCCGAGAATCTGTGACTGGTGTGTTCAGCTGACAGAGACCAAGGCCGCTCTTGTGGGCATTCTGACGCAGCTGATCCGTCATGCAGACAATTCACGGATGGTAGGCGTGGAAATTGAAATGTAGGAATAAGTGCAGCTGCATGGGCAGCATATTGAAATGTTCAAATTCATCAATGTCATTTTCTGGGGCAGGTAGTACTGATGGCAAGGAGAACAGCCAGGAAACTAGGCATGGGAAAGGCCACTCTCCTAGGCAATTCGACACACATGTCACGGTCCTACAAATAATTCGTGTAAACTGTTAACGGATCTCAAAATGGAGACCTGAATACAAGGGCATCGAGGTCGACTTCTCAAGCTGCATTCCTCACAGAACAGAATATGCTGACAGGCCCAGGGGCATCACCAGACAGCTGGCGTTTGGACGACGCTGGGGGCATTCGTCATGATCATTTGAGGGTGTTGATGGTCACGTGTATTGGCCACCTGAGGGTCCTATTGGGCAGTGCTGGGAACATTGGGGATACTGTGCTGCACAAAATACTGGCGGGTTGGTGATACAGTATTATGCAAGGCTGAAATGCAGTCTTTTGTCTGGCATTTTTGCGCTTTCAGCTGACTGCAGCGCTGCTTTTTACTGGATTTCTTTGCAGGAATGTGCTGGTACCTACTTCCAATGATTTTATTGTTGTTCTTATTTATTTTCGGTCCATTTTCCTCAATTTTGTCCAGATCACGTTTCTGAATCGTGTTTGGCAAGCGCTATTCCACGTAAGGAACACCACCCTTCACCGCAAGGACAACGACGACTTGTCTTTATTGCAGCAAGGACGGGAGTGACCCAGAAACGCGCGGATCTCTAGCGGATGCGGAATTCGCACCCACACCTTTGGGACGATTTTCGGCCAATTTGGGGAACCATCCAGAGGGGGTGGGACTGACTATTTTCTTGAAAATTGATAGTTAAGTGTTGTGCAACCCAATCTTTCCGATTCTGATGTTCTTTTGTAAATTAAAGTTATCCTTTGTAACGAATTTTGTCTCTCAAATAGAGGACAATTAATTCTGGACAGAGGCAGTATATGTTATTGTATTTATTCCGCTGATGTTGGCTACTCTATTTCTCATTTCAGACGCCCACGTCTCTGGAAGGGCGGGCCCGATTCTGGCGCTTTGACCGCGGTCAGCCCTGTCAACATGTGCACGCGACAAATCACAGAATCGGGGCGCCAGTGGCTGCCTCGCTATACTACTGGACCAGCTCTACATTTTCCTCAATCGACTTCCATCCGGTAGATCCATCACAACGTTACCGCGCATGTCCAACGGTCTGCTTGTGCGCTCAAGTCGCTTGATGCCAAGCGGCAGGTCACATCTTCCCACGAACGCGGTGAGCATCACAGCGTTACCACCCATGTCCAACACGCGATTGTGCGCACAATCGCGCGCGGAAAAGACCTCAGGTCAATACATAGTCCCCACTGTTGCCGCATCTTCCGCGGATACAGCCACCGCGGCACAACGTTACCGTCCACGTCAAACACGTGATTGCCCGCTCAAATTCGCGTGACGCAAAGCCTCAGGCCAATACATTGCTCTTCGCCTCTGGCCCCACAGCCTTCACTGGGGCCCCGAGGCCGTCGGTTCAGTGGCGAGCCCCCCGCCATCAGAAGAGCGTCACCACATGGCCACGGCGGCCCTTCTTGCCTTTCTGTGTGGCGCTTCCCTACAGCCTGAGGTGCTCGTGTTGCATCTGTTGACTTGGTATAGCGAACCTGACTGACTCGGTGAATCGGTCACCAACCTCTGTTGAGCCGTTGTTTCGATCGGCGAGACGTTTCAACGCTTTTTGTTGAATCTCCCGTGGGCCGATGGACGGAGAGAACTGCATCCGTTGACTCAGTCAGAAAACTTGGCTGAGTTGGTTAGCGAGCTCTGTTGACTTGGCCTTCGATTGATTTGTCCGCCTGGCACCGCCTGGGTTGATGGCGGCAGGGGGCGATGGCTCGAGCGGGTGGGAGGGGCTTGCGGACAACAAGTGGTTCGTGGTGGCCTCGTACATCGTCGCATTCCTGCCGTGGGTGGTCTACGGCGTGGTTGACCACGTTGACGGTCAATGGCGGAAGATCGAGGACCTCAAATGGGAGACCAGGATTGCCGTCGCGGTGTGCTACTATTCCGTCGCCCATCTGGTCGTTTACAGCGCTGTCCAGTTTGTTGCCGAAGACTGGAAGGAGGCCATGGCCGCTGTAATTGTGGTGGGCGCGGCCTGGCTGCCTTTGCTGAGGGTGAGGCGCCAATCGTGGCTGCTAGCCTCCAGCAGGGACATCGGCAGCGTCCTCTGCTCTCTGCCAAGTTTTGGAAGACATTCATTCGAGAATGATTTCAGAAAGGGTAGTTCTGAAAGCTCTGGGAAAGACCCATGGACTCCAGGAAATTCCAGCAAGTTTTTTGATAACGATGATCCTGGAGAGGGCATCAGCAATGTGAGCGTGCTTGGAAGCTACATGCAATGGAGCCAGTCGATTTGGGCTGAAGAGCAGCTCCAGCGGAGTGTTCAGGTCACACAGCCACTGTGCGCAGGTTTGTTCACTGGGGACAGCCCGCAGGTTGCATCTTTGTATGAACAGCAACGCTTTCACCTCGCCATGGATATTGTCAGGTACAGGCTCCGTATCATGGTAGCCGGTGATCAGCCAAAACAGTATGAAAGAGGCGCAGCCCGCAGACAGAACTTTGAATTGTATTGCCTGTCCATGTGCTGGAAGTCAGGCATCATATACACGTACTGGGAGATGCTCCTTGCCTTCCTGGACGATTATGTCTCTTGGATCTTTGCACGTTCCAAACCCGCAAAAGTAGCAGAAAATGGCTTGACCCGGAGCCTTTGGTTGTATGAAAATCTTGTAGGCGAGGGCTGGCTTAGTGAGAAGCAAGGGAAGCTGGCCAATGTACTGCACCTGGGGCTGGTTGTCCATGTCGGTGCAGTGCTAGTTCAAGGATTGGCGCCTGAACAATTGAATTGGGTTAATGTTCTGGCGGGTCCCAGCCAGCATGATGCATCCCAGCCTGAAGCAAAGCGCCACCCTTCGTATGGGCATTTGAAGACACCCGGACTGCTGCTCGAGGAATGGTTCTTGAGGAGAGAGCTGATTTGGTTCCAGAAGGGTGACTTTGATGAAGTATTTTCAAAACTGCCCACAGAGCGCTCGAGCCTCAAGGAATGCGGCCACCTCCGCTGGGAGGACGTCATGTTCATGGCATGTTCCACAATCGAACTCCATGCTTTTGTGGGAGCCATGTTTGAGCGGCTGCCCCCTGTGGTGAATGGTGGAGAGACACAGGCAACAACTGTCACAGACACTGTCTGGAAGTACATTGCTGGCGCATTCATAGTCAATCATTGCATTAATGGAGACTCCAGGGCCATGTTTGGCAAGCAAGAGAAGCTTCACACAGCTATTGGGAAGTTGTCTGACCAGTACAGGACTGAGCTTGAGGTTGCACTCATTGATGGGCCAAACGCAGGGGAAAATTGGAAAGACATCATCGTGCACTGTGGCAACATGGTCGATGTCGTGACAAGCGTGCTGCAAAGGGAGGCACCAAAATCCAGGCCGCAAACCCTCATGCCCAAAGACCTCAAGGGTAAGGACTGGCGCGTTCAGCTGACAGCGACAAAGATCACCCTTGTAGACACTCTGAAGCGGCTGCTGCCATCTTTTGGACAATGCATGAATGGTGGCGATGAGTCCCAAAATGCAGTCTCGAGCGCAGCTGCACTGGGTTGTGCTTCAGAAAGCTCAGGCACATTGATGCCATCTTCGGCAACAGATAGTGCTGCTACGCCAAGCACAGCATTTACCAGCTGATCGTGGTCGACTGTGGGGCTTTGCACTTGCCATTGGAGGAGGTTCATGGGCACACATGTCGATGGCCATGTCCCCGAATGGGCGACCTGAGACTCTGTGGGATATTTGGGTGAGTGGGGGCAGGGCCTGGCGTAGGATGTCTCTTCTAGGAGCTTTTTCCTACTGTAGGAATAGTTACAGGTATGCTTATATTTTAGGAATCCCGATAGTTGCTTTCCACGGTGTCGATATATTCAATGTATGCATATGCTTATGATTGCTGTGTTGCTGCACCGATGCTGTTGCTGGCTTACTTGGGGGTGAATTGTCGAACCCTTTTTTTGTCAAGTAGTAACGTGTAGATTTTTCTTTTCCTGATGGGCTTCATTGCGCACTGGCGGGATTCTCTTCCGCATTTCTGATGTGGTTTTCTTTCGAACAGCGTGAGTCGACAGTGCATGCACATTTCGCAAGGACAGCACTAATGGTACGGCCGGGCATCGGTGCAAATATTAACTGATACATGGGTTCGCCAGTTGATTAATTAATCAATTAATCAATTAATTACCAATAATTCAATCGATCAATTAGCTAATTATTTAACTGATAATTATCGATTACTAAAAGTGTAATGATAACTGACACGTTACTGCATTACTCGGTTTGACAGGTTGCACATCGGTCGGGATTCATCCGCGCCCCCGCGGATACTGCCTGTGCGCTAGACTTGTCACTCTAAAATAGGTTCTATTTTTATTATTGCATTTTCAGTGCTGCTTTAAAGCAACAAATCACAAGAAGCAAGTAGAAGGTGCAAAACTACACAACGCTAATGACCTCTTGTGCTCGAAGACGTCCACAAGGAATGGCGGGCGGTCGGCGATTTGTCTGGCATAAACGCAGTTGCGCTTCGACAGATAGATCCTTCTTTAGATGTTTATTCCTTAAATAATTGCATGTAATTGTCTAGCTATTAAATAAGTCTCTATTAAATCGGTAACGGACAGTAGTTATCTATAATATGGAATAGTGAGAAACGAAAGGCATAACGAAGCCAAAGCGCTGCAAAGACCGTAACGCAACAGAACAGGATGAAGCTATGGGACAAAGCTTTACGTTTACGACATCCTCCACACTCATTCATCAAAGCAACGAGGAAAAGAAAAACTTGTCCTGACCAAAGAAAATCCTCTTCTAAATTCATCATTGATAGGCCATTAACCGCCGTGCGCCAACCGTAAATTAGCACGAAGGAGCCACCGCTTCCAAAATGGCACAAACCGGAAAAAGCGGCCCCATTAAAATCTGCATTGCCCCCCGCCATTCCTGATCATCTCGCACAGCAATTCCAAATGCGGGCCCCTTCCTCCCATCTTCGTTGACCAGGTTTGCTTTCGGTTCTGCCAACTCACATGTCACTTCCTTTTCCTCACAAAATTCAAGCTTTCTCTTTGACTTGAGGGCTGGGCCAAACGCGACGTTACCACTCAGGCTTGTTATTTACGCCGTAAACACATATCGCATTTATGCTTTAACTTGCAGTATAGTTTTACGTTTTTGTGCAGGAAAAGAGTAAAAGTACGTAAATACAACATAAATGCCTGCAAGCGTACACAAAGGCAGTGTATAGACTTGGGAAGTCCGGGGAGTGACAGCCAGGCGCTCTGGAATGGACATAAAACGCACTTTTGTTCGGCGGCGTCGTTGCCCTTGCCAAGTGGACGCCATTTGCGCGTGCTCAATGGGTGGAGGACTGGTCATTGTACGTGAATTTTGTCATGTGACACAAGCCCCGACGAGCCGCGGAAATATAAACACGGCGTTGGCTATAGCCGCTTTTGCAAAATCAACAAGCTTGAGATTAACAATTCATGAAGAACAACGATTAATCGGTTGATTAGTTTATGATTCCAAATAGAGGCAGTAGAGCAGGGGGATAAGAGTCCTTTTACATCAATATGACGTCTTGTGAACGATCACGATGGGTGGGATGCCAAGATGGGCGGGATGCCAAGGCGGCCTACAATTTGGGAGCCTCGAAGTAATGCGATACTGTGCAAAGCTAGAAAAAAAATCAAGGGCTTATTTAGAGCAATATACTTACACAAATAATGATGTAGAAGACCCGGGTTCTGCAAGAAAACCACAAACAAGAGTACGACACAATAGTACATGGAGGACGGATGGAAACTACGATGAAGCAAATAAAGTAAAAATGCGTCTCAATATGAAATTAGTAAAATAAATATTGAAGGGATGTCCGACATGTACTGATTCAGTACATACACGCCATCCCTGCCACATGTTTTCTGTCCCCGACAACGATAAAATATCTCGATGATTCTGATTGTCCCCGAGTTGAACTACCGATCCAGCCCCACGCATTCAAAACGCCTAACCGGCCCAGATCAGTTTTTGTTTCTCATTTGTGTGAGATTTCTTACAAAAAGAGAAAGAGACAGGTCCTTCAAAGGGCACCCCCTCCTAAGCAAATTCTTTCTAGACTTGTTCCCATGCTGCAAAAGGATGGCGTTGAAGTACACGTTAATACATACATTGTTGCATTTATCAATGTGTGTATTAGCCGTGTGATTTTGAGACCACATTTGCCGAAACTACACCGTTAAAGTTTGAGCACACTGTGTCATAACCGTGTCACCTGGCCTGTTTTTTCAATAGTGGCTATAGATCCGCGTTTCTGAGGCGACTTGGGACAGGTGGATTGGTTCCCTTCTATCAGAATAACCACCACCTGTGCAATCAGGGATCCTCCACAAAGAAGTGGCCTTCCCAAAGCGAGGCTGGCATATTTGGGTTCACCACCCACGCCAATTTCAAGTCAAGCATTCAGGGTATTTTCAGCTCGTCATCAAGTACAGCATTGGGTGTACAATGCGGGACGCAAGCGTGGTGAGCATCATGCAATTATTTGAAAGGCAACCAATCAGTGTGTAAGAAGGAGCAACGATCGGTGCATGAACTCGTGCGCCCACCAATGGACCCTTCGATGCACGGATTGTTGTACCAATCTGGGCATCAATCAGTGCAATGATCGTGGCATGGCAATGATGGCAAGTTTGGGGCAATAAAATCTGTTCACCCAAACTCCTCTTTTTCAGGATGGAGTTGAGCGAAATAACCAGCAGGTGGTTAGTGGACCAGTCAGTGCGAGAAGACGTGCAACAATTAGTGGAGCAATGAATGTAGCGATAAATTCACCAATTGGTGGATGGATCAGTCGATGCACCAAAAGCATCAATCAAGAAACAAATCGTCGCAGTGATTGGCATGCCAGACAGCGTGGCAATTAGGGCAGTGTTTTAGCCATTGAGGAAGAAGAGAAGTAAAAACCAGTAGGGTCATTCATCAGCAAAACATTCGCTGCAATGATAGGTTTAATTCACTAGTCAGTGTTCCATTACTATTGCAATATATGGGCCACAGTAAAAAACAAAACAGGGGCAGACAGAAAGTCGTGATAGAATGTGTTGCAACCAGAATTGTTACAAGCTCATCTTCTACAACTTCAGCTAACTGGTCAAAGACTTCATGCCAAAAGACAATAGTAATATGGAAACAATGGGCTACTACCACAAGGGCAAATTTTGCAGATGGGTTTGTGGTTGTGTCCAAGGCAACAACGTGCACATTTGCACCTTACAGGCTTGCCGATGCAAGGAAAAGAGGAAGAGCTACAAGTAAAAGAGGAAGATGCGTAATTGCATGATGAATTTCTTTCTATTTATCATCTGCTCGATGAATACTACCCTAAACCTATGATGAGTGGTGGAGCTAGTTGTATCACAAATATGATAATGCATCGTTCCCCAAACAGCAAACATGCCATGCATGGGTGGTATGTGAGGGAAAGGGTAAAAAAGCATCTGGGAGGGGAGATATAAATGGGCTCACAGAAGTTTTGATAGAACAGGAATGGGAACGGTATCTATTTTTCCAGCTCCCGTTCTATTTCTATTCCGTTCCTAACCGGTTCTGGCTTGTTCCCAACCCGTTCTAGCAGGGATTGTCACATGGCGGGGCATGGCGATTGCCCCCAATATCTCATCCAACTTCCGCCCAGCTGCCCCGCCCATCCTGGGAGCTTCAACTAGCCAAGGCGCCTTCCTGTGCCCCGCCCTTGCCACGCCCTGCTGCTCTGTTGCCTCACCACACAATTGGGCGCCAAATGGCTGGAGTGGGCAACCTTTACACGGTGGGATGGCGCCTCATTGGCACCCATCCTCGCCAAACTTGGGAGCTTATTGAGGCCCCCGCGGGTGGTGGGATTGGGCACCCATATGGCACCCTTTTTTGGCAAAAAGTGACACATCGCGGGCGCCATATCACACCAATTGTGGGGGCCAGTCAGGAGCCCAGTGAGCGGCGGCATTGAGCGCCCCCAGAGCACTACTTTCTTGAGAAAAGTAGCACCTCATGGGTGCCAGATCGCGCCAGCCATGGGGGCCAATCAAGAACCCACAGGTGGCATGATCGGGCACCTACAAGGAACCATTTTCTTGGCGAAAAGTGGGGCCTGACCACAGCGCTTCGCCTCCCACACCGGTGTCTGGGTGCCGACGTTTTGTGCGGTCCCGATGGTGCTGGGCTGGCGCCATTCAATTGCTATTCCAGATTCTGTTGTTTGGCCGTTGTTTGGCCTTTCTCTGTCTATTCCCTTACCCGTTCTTGGCCGGGACCTGGGGCGTATTTCCAAGAACAACAACCAATTTAGTTAGTTCCGTTCTTGTTCTCTTCACGTTCCGTTTCTGTTCCATTCCCAATCTAATTTAGTTCCCATTGTAGATGGACCCATCTATTTGGGGTGCCTAATCAGCAGGTCCATGGCAATGAGGCAATTGGTGTGCAGCAGATCAAAGAATATTTTTGGACACATAACTGAAAGCGTAGAGCGTGGCTAGTGCGAGGGTTTCAATGAGGAGGTGCCTGGCATCGACAACCCTTGACACAACCGTTGGCGCAAGGACATGCACACATTGTAGTCAAAACTGGCCATTGGAAACTTCTTGGATCTTGTCGTGTAAGTTGCACACGACTGGTTGTGAAGGGTGCCCCACACTCCGTTCCATAATGTACGCATTGACAGCACAATTGATTGGGACCACACATGCAAATGGGCGAATTTTCACTCATTGTATTTTGCCTTTGGAGCTACCCTTGGGGAATACATCCTAGTTTGCCCTCCAACAAGAAGCATAGAGCCAATTTTCAAAACATTGTTGGTCTCTTGTTCAAGCAGTTATAGGAACGCATGCTTTGGGAGTCTTGGACATGGTACAACAATGCCCATTATTCATCATGGCGTCTGACTATACAGGATGACCCCAGTGCAGGGCGTTTGTGCACTTGCCCGCAAGGGCGAGATTTGGACATTGCAGGCATATGTTGGGCTACAAAACCCTTCAGGGCCGTTTCATCCCCAAACAATATGTTGTTGATCTCCCCATTGACAATAGAAGAAAGCGTGGCCAACCAAGAAAGGCACTTTGAAGCCAATCACCGGAGAGGGACTAGATAGGAGGGACTTACGGGGGAACCCGCACCATTCCATTGACTTCACGGCTTGGGATTCCAAGATTTGCTTTTGTGGATCATTTGATGCTAGCATTTATTGTGGTTCCTTGAAAGCAACTGGGCAAAATAAGTACCAATGATGTGCGTCTTCTAGCTGGGTATAGTTCTGAGCATGTTGTTGTCCTTTGAGATGCATCTTCCTCCCAATAACTTGTGGCCAGGGACGGTGATCAAATATGGATAGCACAAAGGCTCTGCACATAAAAGCGATGTTGCCAATTACCTTAGAAATTTGCCAAGAGCGATTATGCTTGGTGAAGTGGTTTTGACTACATTTCAATTTGCGACGATGATGCACTTTGTGAATGGAGAAATTTCTATGTAGTTGGAACTCACGTTGCGGCATAGACGCTTGCATTCTATAATGGTTCCGCTGAAGTTGTCCTTATAAAACACACTATAAGCATTCCTTCTCAGTAACTTGCAATTATGATCACATATTTTGATCGATTGTACATGCTCATGTGCAACGCAACACAGTGCCTTTGCCTGGCTATGGGTTGATCTTCACTTGCAAGGTCGATGCTTTGCTTCCTCTCTCATTAAAACTGGATGGTAAGAGTGCGCTTTGAAGTGGCACTTGCGCAAGGCATTTTGGACTTCACTTTTGGCAAGGTTTGATCCACCAACAATACTCCAATTCGCGCATCCCAAACGAATTGGGCAAATGATGACCGGGTTGAAGTCCCCGCAACAGCTGAGATGTTCTGTTGCCCTCCCCGCTCCTATGATTTCCGGGCAAGATGCGTCAATCTGGTGGCAATCAACGCGGCGACCCAACAACCTTTGGCCAAGAAAGCCGTTGCACATGGCGAAAAAGCAAGGGCATGGAAGTCGATATGCCCTGCCTTTCCATGGTACATAGGAACAGCGAGCGATTTCCTGGCGACTTACAAGAAGCCAAGGCATTCGGCTTGATAAGTGGTGTGAACGCCGCCGATTTTCTAGCCACCTCTGTCAATTCCATGGGTCCAGCAAACACCAAAACCCAGCCGGCCCGGAAAGCGGCAGGCGATCTCAATCTGGCGTATGCCCCACCGGAGCTCATGGCACCCACAGTCTCCGCGCCTGTCGTGATATGCGACGCCTGCAAGTTCGTGCACAGTCCAGCCCCCCCCCATTCGCCACAACAGGACACGATGCACCAGCTTGAGAAGCGCAGAAGCCAGCAGCGCCACCGCTCCTGCAACATTGTCCACCTCTGCGCGGCGTCGTCGAGCTGGAGGACGGAACATCCGTGGCCCGTTTGGAACCCGGGACACGTTGCAAAAAGAATAGTAGGTGTCGTCGCTATTTTGAACTCCAGGGATCCTGCAATGGTGTCCCCTGGCCCAATGGTCGAGAAGCGTTGGACAAAACTTAAACCCCTCCCCTCTCCCCACTCCCCTGCTGTTTAAACTTTTATGGTCGGGACAATTGGTTTGCACTGAGCGAACAGTCTGGCAAGGTCGTTCACATTCGCAAGTGCACAGGAGCGCGGGCGAGATTGACCAAGCATATGTGGGCATCTGATCTTGGGGGTGATCGCGTCACTTCTCAGTGCAGTCTCCGATTTGGAGAATGTTTCGGAAACACTGAGACCACCTCAATTGAAAAATAATACAACGGTTAAAAGAATGTTCCAGGCTATGAGAAGTTGTTCAAATCTCTGAAGTTGCGTGTTGACGTCAAAGTGGTCTCTGCAGCGGCTGCTCGTACATGAATCATACAATTTGAGATTTAAAAATATACTTCCTCCGTCCCATATTACATATCCTCTACGAATTTGGCGCTTCATTTCTCCATTATATGTTCTAGTTCTTTCAATGAAATTTTGTCCAAAGCTGTATCTACCTTTTGGGAGTATGCGGTCAAAATTTGAAGTCAATCTGTCAAGTATTGATGATTTGGCAGAACTTTGTAGCAAGGGTCCTCTTGCTAGAATCCCATCGGTTTTTCAACGATTTCGCGAAAACGGCCGTTTTCGCTGTTTTGAGGAGCACACGTTCGCGGCAGCGAAACGGAGCCGCCCGTGCGAAACTATCTGTGCCACTGAGACAGAAGGTCGGCGTGGTGCCTGTGAGGAAGTGCGGCGATAGGAATCGCATCCCGAAGGCCCTGATCGTGTAGCTCGCCGTAGCTTAGAGCTGAAATTCAGTGGTGGGCTGGTGGACCGGAGCTAACTTCCGGCCCCAAATTTTTGGGGCCAGGACTTTTCGTCCTCTATCGGTGCTGCCAAAACGATAGAGGGTGACTCTGAAACCCCTGACAAGGCGACAGAGAAGGTGAAGCCCAACGCCGTATTCAGCAGCGGCCGATTGTGGGAATTGCTGTCTTGGCGAAATTGGGTTTGCTGTGGAATTTGGAACGGCTAGGCTTGAGGCAAATGGCTAGATGGCTAGCACCGTGTCTCTTCCACAAACGGAAACTAATTAGGTGGTGATGGATTGTGGACCACACAAAAGAGGTGGTTGTTGGTGACACCTCATGGATCGTGGGCCAAGCTGCCCGGGAAGAATCCTCGATTCAAGGATCAATTGAGGCAAGATGCCTATGCAGACCCGCACAAATACCTTGGAGTGATAGAGCGCACATGGCCCAGGCTTGGGTGCCCTGGATCTTGGTTTGTTCAGTTGGTGGCAGGTCTTTGCATCTCGGATCTAGGGTCGCAGCGAATTCTGGCATCGTCAACATTGCGACGATGGCCTTCGGCAACGATGATCCAAATACCGTTGGACGTGTTGGACCAGTGCTATTCCACGCCAGGGGTGTCGCCCTTCACCACGGCAGTGGCGAAGCCATCTCCTTGGTTGTCCGGGACGGGAGTGACCCTGAACCGTGTGGATATCCAGCAGAACCGCAATCGGCGCGCCCGCTTTTTTCCGAATCCAAGGGCAATTTCGAGGGTGCCCTTCAAGGAGTGGGACTGACTTTTTTCCCTCACAAATTGGTAGTTGGGGTTTTGGAAACCCAATCTTTCTGATTCTGACCTTGTTTTGTACCTTTCAAGCTTTCCTTATAAGGAATTTTGTACTTCAAATAGAGGACATTTAATATGGGACGGAAGAAGTAACATGTTTCAGGATTCTGATAGAGTGGCGGTCCAGTGCAGGCCCCGAGTTGGCGGCCTGGATTCGCCCAACCTAGGAATCTTGAGTGGGCCAGATTAACCCTCGAGATTTCTTAGTGTGGTGAGGATGTGCCAGACAGAGAGCAGTTTGTGGTAGGCCTCGAGTTGGCGACCTAGGCTGGACACCTGGTGCAGGCCCCGAGTTGGTGGCCCAGGTCGAGATAGAGAGCAACCTAGTGCAGGCCCCGAGTTGGCGGTCTAGGTTGGACATTTGAGGCAGGCCCCAAGGTTGGCGGTCTTGGATCGAGATCTGGATGACACGAGTTGTGGAGTACACCACCTTCATGACTACCCATCCTGACCACACCGTCTGACTATTCAGTGGGTCAGTAGGGTGCCATTACACCAGACCCCCTAGTGAGGGAGTCCTCGTGTGGCTCCAAGTGCTATTAGGGTGTCAGTGCACCAGGTCTTGGGACCATGGGGTGCCAGTGCACCAGACCCGAAGTGCGGTTGGGGTGACTTAGGGGGCCTCTCTCCACACTAGGGTACCACGGTGTACCAGTGGAGAGGGAAGACTGGGACACCTTCCTAGTTAGTGTGGTCATAGAAGGCTAACCCCGCCAGGAACTTGCCAAGTTGTGGCATACCTGGTTGAAGCCGTCAGGGGCCCTACGATGCACTAGGGGGGTGCAAGTAGACTGGTATAGATGGGACATTAACCAGGTTCCACCTCTAAGTTACCTGGGTTGTACATGTGCCCACTTCAAGTATGGCGTCAACCCTGAGGTGTCTTGGTAGGTGAGGCTATTAGAGGCCGTTCCTGGGTGGTCCTGTCTCAGGCAAGGGGCAACTGGCTTTGGTTAGCTGTGAAGTTGGGACGAGACTAGTTGAGGACTCACGAACAATGCCCCCGAAAGGTCAGGGATTTGTCCTTGTCCGAAGTACATGGGTAAGCCTGTGGGGAATCATTAGTTGAATACCTTCTAATTAGTCTAGCTGACTGGTAGAAAAAAGGGTCATTCTGAGCGAGATAGAGACTATGTCTTGGTCTATGACCAGGATTGTGAGGTTCCGAGAGCCT
>CAJHUC010002368.1:0-19269 GCA_905146915.1 Ostreobium quekettii | reverse complement strand
TGTCAATCTCTGAGGGTACAAGACCCTATGATGGTGAGTTTCCGAGCAGTTTAATTCCTTTGATGGCAGTTGCCAGCATAGGCAAACGTACCCATGCATATGTGTCTCATGCAATTTCACTATGCAACACACATTTTTGGGAGTTTTTTCAAGGCAGAGGTTGTTGCATGAGCAGTCTAAGCAGTTGGAAGCTGGATGACAATGGCAGCTGTCAGGCTTGCTGCATGGTGTCTAAACTTGCAGCTACCTCCGTTGGCTAAGGTGCAGGCACCCTGTATAGCTCTGCAGAGGCCAATCTGATGTGGGCAGAATTGCAGAGCTAGTTCTATGTGGGCGTTGACGTCGAATTTCAGTATATGGCTTGAGAACTTGAGACAGGGCTGCAAACTGGTGTTTGAAGGGCAGTTGAACGCCTTCATCAGTATGGTGAGCTGGCTTTCTATCAGCTGTGTCTTCAGCGGACATCTTCAAGGCCTGCAGAGGTTGCCATCTTGAGACTGTTGATTACCCAGTGGTAGGCACGCGCTTCTTCATGAGTTCAATTCCTTGCCCCAGCCTTGGATTGGATAGAGTCCGAGCTGTGCAGGTGATCTTGGTCGCTCACTGAGTTGGGATCTTATTGAGGGACGTGTCACAAGTTGGAGCACAACAGCCATCGTGTAGCCGCACAGTGTCGAGAGTACTTTCACACAGGCTGCAATGCAGAATGGACGCCTGCTCAATCTGGTGAGCCTTGAGCTGCCAGGAAGCCAGCTGGCTACTCCGGGATACCAATATACGAGGGAGAAGCGAGGGCAGGGACAGGACCAACGAGGCCACCTCTGTTGTTTCACACACAATGTGCCATGCTATGTGGGCTTGTTGTAGATCTCTGTCAGCCGATCTCCGCAGATGTGCACAACCCCAATCATAATGTCCACCTTCTGGATGGGAATCGCACTGCCCACTCTGACCATAAAAGGTATTGGAAAATCAGCCTGCGCTAGTTCTCAATGGCTCTCCCCACCCCACCCCATCCCTCGTGTTCCTGTCCATGTGATGGACAACGATTGCCATGTCGTGGACTGCGCAATCTGCTGCAAGACTGTGCAATCGTTTATCGCGACCGAGGCATACGCCATCATCGAGACATATCGTTTTGTGCCGCTGTTGGTTAGATTTGGAATCGGTGCTGGATAGGTGCTGCATGTACTGCGAACGGGAAGCTGGTATGCTTCTCTGCAATTTGGCAGGACCGCAGCCAGATCTTGGAATGGGATCCGCGCTGATACGCAAAATGCTTGTGCAAATGTGTGAACAGTACCCGGGGCTCGAAACCAGTGTTTTGCAAGTTGAGGCGACCAGACCGTGCCAGGTATCGGGTAGTCTGGCTTACAAAGCAAGCAAGACTTGGGTCAGGCCATTGGCCTGATCGCTGAACTGTTTCAGGGCGCCGCTGGCTGTCGTCTGTGGGCACCACCTGTCACAGGAGTTTTGGCACGAGAAGAGGTTTTCCATCAGAAAACCAAGTATCTTCTGTGGGAAATTTCGGTCTGGAAAGCGAGGATCCTTTTGCATGGTGGAATCTTGGGATCCATTGCATGTGAGGTGCTCAGAATGCCGCACACCGTTTCTTGCCAGGATTGACTGTCGCACAACACCGAGCCTGGTGGATCCACCGAACTCTGGGCACTGCCGCACGGCGCATGGTACACGAGCAACCATTGCGCATGCCATTGGGCTCGATGTTGAACTGAAAAAAGATGCAGAGATCCTGAAACTCGATAATCGTGAGGGCCACAAAGAGGCCTGTACCGCTGCCCGCCCTCCTTATCAAATCCAAACTTGATCGGGGTGTCCATGAACACCTTGTGCTGTGGCGAAGAGGTCAGTACCTCCGAGTGCATGGGTCACACGAGAAAAGGGCTCCCCCGGATGCTGCCGCAGGCAACAGTCGAGACGTTGGATCGGCGGGGTGCTTAGGGCGTGTTCCTTATCCCTGGCCGTAGCTTGCAATCTGGAAGCCTGGAATGGTACTGTTTTCCATCCAATGCACGCTGTTTTGTGGGAGTGGAACTGCAGGCAACACCGTCTGTAGCGGTAGGTTTGAAGACAAGGATATGAGCCCACTGGCGTGTCGCGCTCGTTGGCTCGCCTGCTCGGGTTGCTCGCCTCGGAGGGACCTATGTGCTTCTCCGAATGCTCACCATGGGCAATGCATGTCGCACCATTTGCTGTCTCTATCCTCTCGTGGATTTTGGGGTGTGGGGTCAAGTGTGCAGCAGGATTGGGAGTTAGTGTGTAGTCAGAGTCTGCTTGGACAGATTGAGCCAGAGCAATTGATATCGATAGGAGCCGCCACGGCTGTAGATTGGATTCGGTCGACTGCGGTCTTCAACACCTTGCTGGCGTTACCCTTGTGCCTTCACTTTGGGAGTGCGCTAAGCGCCCTCCTCATCACTGGGGACGTGCTCCCCCTTCGTTCTTTCAGCTATGCGGCACCTTCAGTCTAACACTGATATTCGAAGAAGGGCTGGAGCGAACCTGCCTGCTGTGTAGAATCCTTCCCTTGGGGCAGCGGCTAAAAGCAATGTGGGCAGTCTCGCATTGCAAACTACTAGGGGTGCGCCGCCACCACTTGCTGGGGTTTGCCACCCACACAGATCCTCGCGAATACGCAGACGCGCCACCACAGACACATGACATACATGCACAGGAAGCAATGCGGACACTTCGCATATGCACTTCGCATAACAGTCACTTTCGAACACCTGGCACACGATTCGACAGAGCGCCAAGGGACTCGACAAAAGCGAAAGAAACAAGCCACTGGCTGCTGCATTCAAAAAGAAGCAACAAGTTAGAACGCTACCACAGCACCGGCTGCATCCATGGTGCAGTCCCAGTTCATGCCGTCTCTCGCTTCCATCCCACCAGTTCTACAAGGCGCCTATGGCTGACAGCCAATGGGGCCTCATCCTAACACTACCCACAAATTCCCCCCACACACCCCTCAAGTGCCGCACACCCCTGCATAGGTCGACCCGAGTGTGCGCGTCACGCCATGCAAGAAAATAATAGGAGTGTCCCAACATGCCAACTGTATGCTTTCCTCTGCGCTGGAAGCAACTTTCATCCCGTGTGGCGACCGCAGATGTGGGTCGCCCAGCCACGCAGTCTCCTGCACGTCGGATTCAAACCAACAAGTAACCCTTTCGCCCTCCAGTCACATCATCCTGCATGGCGGTAGAGATTGCAGATAAAGAGGAGGGCGGAAAAGAAGAGCCAACACTCGCACCCTGCTGCTCACCCAAACACGACCCGCTGATGGAGTTGGCCACCCCGCTGCCAGCATGCCTGGAAAACTCTAGGCCTACAGATCTTCCCTGTCTCCCGTTCCAACACCTACTTCACCCCCACCCCTTCTTTTCTCGTGTCTCACAAGCTGCGTCTGCGCATGAGGTGTGCCCCCAAAGCATGGAATCGAAGCCATGCGTGCAGACACCACTGCATCATCAAGCATGTGGCTGTGGCACACAGGGCGCCTGCGGCATACTCTGCTGCTGGCAGCTCATCATGTACTGCTTCCTTCTCATGGCGTCATGGTGAGCCCGCTGCCGCCTGATCTGCACTTTGAGGTCCCTGCAGCGTGGCACCCGGCAGTCTGTCGTGTGGCAGCTGCGGGCATGCAGCTGCAGGAACGTCCACATCCTCCTGCACTCCTGGCAGCCGCCCCTCACGGACGTCGGGCACTGCAATATGTGCTGGTACAGCTGCTTGATGCGCACGCACGCGGGGACGCACGGCGAGTTGTGGCAGTTGAAGGCATGCACAAGGTACTTCATCATGCGCTCGAACGCCAGCTTTCTGTGCTGCAGGTCGGCATCGTTCCTTGTGCGCGTGCCAGCCACGTCCTCGTCCTTGACTACAGTCTGCCGGTGTGGCGTCAGGGGGTGCTCGTGCGTCCTGCCCATGGCTTTGCAATTGTGGCACATGTCAAAGTCGGGGCACACCTTGCAGCGCAGGCTCTGCCCTGGCTCCGTCTCCCTGTTGCAGATGTTGCATGTGGCAGCGAAGGCAGGCGCCAGGGGGTTGTGCAGGTGGTACAGCACCATCATGGACGAGTGCTTCGCCCGTCGCAACGTGTCGAACTGGTAGTGGTTGCCCTTGCAGAGCGACAAGAACATCTGGCGCTGCTCCAGCACCTCGCAGGGGATGGCGATGTCCGGGTCTTTCATCACCTTGACCGGCTCCACATCCTTCTTGTAGAGGTCGAGCAAATTCACCCCCGATGGCAGCCCAGACGGACAGCCCGCGTTCACGTGATTCTCAACTGCGCTGTAGCATCCAGGGCAGAGCTGGAAATGGTCGATGGGCCCAGATCGGGAGCCCAAAGGTGCGTCGAGACGGATGCCTTCGAACTTGCGCTCCTGCACCGGCCTCTGCCCGCCCTCTGGCGGCTTGTACACGTAGAAGCTGCCTTCCCTGATGTACTTGCGACAGAACGAGCACGGTTCCCTCAGGTGCACGACCATGAAGTCTTCCCACTGCGGCGATGGCTGTGCGCTCACAATGCATTGCATCAGCTGGTCCTCGACGCTGTTGCCCCTCCCCCGTGCCTTCCTCTTGTTGGACGAAGGCCGAGCCGACCCAGCGCCCTTGCCCTTCTTGTCCGCCTGCGCCCCGCTCTCAGTTATGTCCTTCACCAGCTTCTCAACCTCCCCAGGCCAGTAGTCCCCATCGAAGTATGGCACAGCGACCGCGCTAAAATCGTGGTTGTGGTCCTTGCCACCCTCAAAGTACATGTCGAACAGGTTGGACACATGCCTGACGATTCCCTGGCGCCGCGCCCTCTGCAGCATCTCCATGTACCAATTGCGCAGCCTCTCGGAGTTGGGCGTCTTCTGCTTGGGTGGGTGGCAGTACAGGATGTAATCATCCCCCTGCTGGCACGGTGGGCAGGCCCATATGAACATCGCATTGAAGCCCAACTTCTTGACATACTCCATGTAGCCGATCAGGATCTCGTGGTACACATAGGTGCGCAGCGACGTGGTGCCCCCCGCTGCCTGTACCTCGGGCCTGAAGTACCTGACAGAATCAATGTAAGACAGGTACACCCAGTTCTTGTTGGGCGCCGGGCAGTCTTCCCCGTACTCCTGGACATACAGGCAGAACAGGCAGGTGTCCACACTGTCCAGCCTCTGGAACAGCATGACGACCTTCTGCCTGTACGGGAGCTCCGCAGGCATGTCCTTGTCCCTGAACGCCTCATGGAACATTGGCAGCACCTCACACCGCCGCGACACATTGTTCACCACCCGGATCGTGATCCCTTCAACGCCCACCACATCTTTCGGCGACACCCCTGCCGCCTGCGCCCGCTGCGCCCTCTCCCTCTCCAGCGACTTCCTCAGCTTCTCCTCCAGGTGGTTGCTCAGCTGGCACTTGGGCAGGTCTGCTGCAGTGTTCATGGACTTGGACCGCCCCTGCTGCAGCGTGGTGCGTGTGCCAGACTTGAGGCCGATCATGAGGCAACGGGGGCACAGGTAGTGAGTCTCCTGGTCGTTCTGCCCCTTGTTGAACAGCCCGCACACTTGGTGCACCCAGCTCTGGCACTGGTCGCACTGCACCCAGGGCTCTGACACCTGTTCGTCGTTCTTCATACGCCTCAGATCTGTGCTCTTCTTGAACTGGGAGTGACCCACCGTCAGCACGTCCCCCTTGGCCGCCGACACATAGCACTGGTGGCAGAAGCTGACTTTGACCTGCTCCTCGGCCTGCAGGTTCGTGTAGTACACCTGGTGGCGCTTGATCCGCTGGTAGCAGAGGTCGCAGTAGATGCAAGGTGGCTCAAACAACAGGTCGCCCTGACCACACACCGTGCAACAGTCCTCCAGCGAGGTGGGCATGACGGTATCCTTCTTTGAGGGGGGGACACACTCCTTTTGGGCCTGCAGGTGCCTCTGGATCTCTTCAAACGTCATAACCTCAAGGAGGGACGTGCCAAGGGTGTTGGAGACACCTGGCTGTCCGCCAGACGGCAGCAAGGACTTCCTCCTTTTGTTGTACCTGTCCCCGCTCACAACAGCTGTCTTGGGCATCGTTTCTGAGACCGGCACAACCTGCACTGGCGGCTGGAGGCCCACGCCATTGGGTACGTCGCTAACAGAAATGGGGCTGAGGGGTGAGGCGGCATGTGGTGAGGAGGCTGTCGTGCTCATCGCATACTGTGAGAAGCTGCGCTTCGGCCGTAGGATTGGGCCAGCCATTTGTTGGAGCGGCGAGGGCGCCCTTTGCATGGTCTGTTGCATCGCCATGGGGGGAACTTGGGGTGCCTGCGGTACTTGGGGAACCTGCGGTACTTGTGGAACCATGTTCACCTGGGGACTCGCCATCACTCGCGTCTGGGCAGACTGACTGGAGAGAATGGCCATCTGTCGCTGCTGTTCCTGCTGTTGCTGCTGGTGCTGCTGCTGCTGCTGCTGCTGCTGCTGCTGTTGGTGTTGCTGTTGTTGCTGCTGTCGTAGCTGCTGCTGTTGCCTCTGCTGCAGCCTCGTCTGCTGCAGCTTCCGCACCTGGTTCACCTTCTCCTTCACCGGCCCGCACAGCACGCACCGTTCGTTCGTGCACTTGCAGTGGTGTCTGAGCAGCAGCTTGGAGTAGTGGCAGTTCCAAAACTGGCAGCCCTCGTCCTTGCACTGGAACAGGTGCGACCACAGCTCGCGGCCCCTTAGGCAGTGCGCCCGGTAGGGGCACGTCGTCTCCGGCAGGCTGCACTTGGCCGTGTGGCGCAGGAAAAACAGCCATTTCTGGTGCTCCATCAGTTTCTTCTTCACCACCTCCGGCGACTGCCCGGACAGATCCACCCCTGGAATCCGCAGGTTTAGCAGGCCGTTGGCGACCCCGCTGTGCCCGCCGCCCATACCCTGGCCGATCGACCCGAACTGCCCGCCACCACCGGCGCCCCCCCTGTTCGGCGGCACCGTCACGGAAGTCGGCACCTGCATCAGCACGGGCTCGCTCGCGGACTGCGAGCTGTGGAAGTGGCGCAGGGGGTTCATCGGCGCCGTGGAGCGCAGCGGGCCCGGCGCCACGTCGTCCTGCAGCATCGAGTACAAGCTCCGCCCGCTGGGCATCTGCCCCGGCGGGGGCTGCGGCGCCCTGGGCACCGACTGCAGGGGGCCCGGCGCGTGGCCGGGCCCCGCCAGGCCCTCCTGGTGCCCGGTGCCGATGGGTGCCATCCCCATCTCCGGCACCACGCCCAGGTGGCCCTGCTGCGCCACCGGCGGCGGGAGGGCCTGCATCCCCGCCGGCCCCGGCCCGCCCTGCGGCCCCGGCGGCTTGTGCAGCATCGCCGCCGGCACATCCGCGGCGGGCTGAAACGGGTTGGGCACGACGCCGTCCCCCACAGGGTTGGTCGGCACCAGCGCGGGCGCGTCCAGCGGCCCCCAATCGCGCGGCTGCCCGCGCGGCAGCACGATCGGCTGACCGTTGCGCATCACCGGCCCCCCCCCGGCGCCCATCCTCCCCGCCGCGCCGTCCATCAGCGGACCGCTCGCCAGCCCTCCGCCCCCGTAGTCGCCGTTGTAGCCGGGCGCCGGCATCCCCGCTGCAGGCCGGCCCCCCCTGCCTTGCGCTCCGGCCCCCGCCAGCCCCATCGTGCCGTTGGCGTACCCGGCTGGGCCCCCGGGTGGTCCGATCATCCCCCCACCACCCACCCACGCTCCACCGCCAGCCCCTTGCGCTCGTCCGAAAGCAGCTCCCCCGCCCAGCCCTCCCATCCCGCCCTCCGCCTCCACGCCGTTGAACAGGCCGTTCAGCATCTGCACTGCGGGCGCCTGGCCCCCGCACTCCCCCCCGCCCCCCCTGTGCACCCTCTGCACCAATTTCTCCGCCACCGTCTGCAGCCTGCGCTCCAGCGTCCTGGCGTCCGCGTACTCCTCTACGCTCCTGGCCGTTCGGTACAGCGCCTCCTCCAGCCGCCGGATGAACTCGGGCAGCTTGTCACGCCACTCCTCCATCACGTTAGGCTTCTTCCGCTGGAACAGGAGGAGGATCTCCTGCGTGACGCGCGTGCGCAGGGAGGCATCCAGGTCGGCCTCCCAGGCGCGCCGGCCGGGGTGGGCTGCGGGCGGCATCCTCGGGCCACCCAGGCCGCCCGGCGCCGGGCGGGGCGCGCTGCTCATGCCGGGGGTGGGCGCTGCGGCGGGCCGGGCGTCGGCGGCTACAGATTCATGGCCCGGCGGGCGGCAGGGTGGGGCGCTGCCAGAGGTGGGGGCGACACCGCCCGCGGGCGGATTTGGAGCCCGACATTCCGGGGATTGGGGAGTGGCGCCGCGATGGAAAACAATAAAAAATTCGGGGCAGGGAGGCCCAGCGGGGTGGTTGAGGGTTTGTGGGGCAGGCGGTTTTGCGGTCGGCGAGCAGAAGGGGAAAACTGGTCCGGGGCCGCACAGCTCGCAGCCCGTTTTGGGCTGTTGTGACCGCGCATTCTTGAAGATCGTAAGGGCCAAATTGCAGAATGGGATTGCTGTTAATTTGCAACCAACAAAATGACATTGATGCGGTAAATTGGAGCGGGGAACGATGCCCATGCGATCCAACTGGGTATTCGAACACAGGACGCACTGGAAGAGCACCTACAAGGCCCATTTTTTGGTTGAAAAACGCAAAGACCGTCCAATGCACCATCACTGGGCCATGGCACCAAAATTCGGCGAATTCTACCCCAGCATGGATGTTTTCGAGGCTTTGGAGGAGCATTTGGTACAGGGCAGCAGCGCAAAGGATATAAGGTGGGTGCGTGAAGGCTTCCCAAGGTCCCGGGGCTGAGATGTGGCTCGCCACAAGTAAGCAAACTCAGGCCTAAACCAGGATTGAGATATTGAAATGCTTATCCTCTACATTTCCGCTTCTGCTCCTCATTTCTGTAGACCATCGTTTCTGCATGGTGCACTGGAAATATGAGAGCAGAATTCAGCGAATTGGTAACAACAAGACACTTGATATGCATATGTCATCGTCTGCTTGATCCACTGAAGACAATTGAAGGAACCCGCAGACGGCATTTGCCTGGCCTCCAAATAGGTGTCCTTAGTAAATACCACGATCTTGCGTGCCATAACCTGACTAAACGAAGGTCTAATACGCCAAAACCGACATCCCAGTTGTACGACTGGCAGATACAAATTCGACGGTAAACAATCCGGTGGTCAGAACGGCCCATGGCCACTCCTACGCCTTCTAGTCCAATTGTTGCTCATCCAGATCCTTCCGCCGCCCGTTTCGCGCGATGGCCAAACGAATTACATCTCCCAACATGGTGTCTGAGACCGCATGCTATAGACTCCACCACACCTTCTAAAGACAGAAAAACGCTGGACCGTTTTCCTCTGCTCATATATGTTTTCCCGACTCGAAGTGAAGACCTGATGAAAACAGCATATCCCCGGCCCAAGCCAGAACGCATAAGACTTGAAGCATCACGTTGCCGAGCAGTTCCTTTTCAAATCAGAGCTCTGGGGGGTGTCCTGCGGAAAGGCTGGTGACGCGTTGACCCCACAGAATGAGGATTGGCCAATGAGTCTCCCATGACTGCGCACTGCGGTCTGCTAGCTTTAAATTGGGCCAGTCCGCACAGTCGCAATCCTTGCTTAAATCGTATTGAAATGATGTTTGCTTGTACATTGTTAACTACCAATTTCTATTTTTCAATAGATCAGTTACTGCTGCTTTGCAACGCGGGTTCGAACGGGACCAAATTCTGTCAGTTGAATGGCAATGAGCCAATTCACGCCAGTGGTCGCTGCGGAGAGAACGGCATCGTCTCCTGTGACAACACTATTACACTATTACATTTGTCATGGAATCGCAAAGCACTCCCATTGCACCTGGCAAGCGCAGAAGGGCATAAATCCACACACGCTGTCTTTCGGCATCATTTGCTGCTGTCCACTTTTCCCCACAACCCCCCTGGACATGATGATCAGCCAGCGCCACCACAACTAAGACTGCAGTCAGGTCCCCTTCATGGCTGCGTTGCTGTTTGTGTCTGCTCCTTCCGTCCCTGTTGTCAAACGCAGACGTTGGGCTGTATCCCTGATGCAAATGCTCCCACCGTCGGCGGGATCGAGTTCCAAACCCCACGGTTCACTCCTACCCGCACTTGAACACACGGAGGTGGTGCGGAGGCGAATCAGGACACCAGCGCCGCGGGGGCGCCCTGATTGACAGCAAGTGCGGAAAGGCGCGTTCCAGCGCTGCCGACGCCCACATGACCATACGGCCATCCCCATGGGCATGCGCTCATGCGTGCCACAAGCATGGATGTCCTCGCGCAATCCAATCACAAGAGGGCCTGACGCGGCCGCTCGCCTGACATCGTCACAAAGAGCCGCGGGGGGCATTCGATTAGCGACCCCCGCACCGCGGCAGTAACTTCCAATTAGCTACCAGATGCCCTAATCAGGTACCCCGGCCCCACCCTCTGCCCTTTTGAGGGCGCTGATCTGCCACCCAATTCCCGACCAGCCTCCATCCCAAAGGGCTCGGGGTGCCGCAGAGGGTGGCTGTGAGGCCCGCGGCGCTGGGCGGCTGGCGACAACCAGGAACCGTCGAGGACTCGCCTGCGGCTGCAGTCCGGAGCTGGGAGCTGAGGCGCGGCGGCCACGATCCCGCATGATCGTAGTCTGCACATGCAGACCAAGCAGAGCCTTGGGGACGCGTCTTCGG
Source organism: Ostreobium quekettii (assembly GCA_905146915.1). Lineage (NCBI taxonomy): Eukaryota > Viridiplantae > Chlorophyta > Ulvophyceae > Bryopsidales > Ostreobiaceae > Ostreobium > Ostreobium quekettii. The sequence continues at coordinate 8,556 of CAJHUC010002368.1, read as the reverse complement.
GCCTATCGCAGCGCAAGGTTATGCGGACGGCTCAGGGGCGCTTGATGGTGCCGGCGGGGCGGAGCGATGGGACGGCCTCAGTGGTGGGAACGCAGCGCGGGAATGCGGACGTGGCTGCACACGGGGCGATGGAGCCCAGTCCTAGAGGGACAGTACGCGTCGGTGGGTCGACGTATGGGCACCAACAGAATGTTCAAGGGCGGGAAGGAGGGGCGGGGGGGATGCGCCCAAGGGGTGACGCCGACCTGCAGCACAGAATGCTGGTGTTCGAGCGCATGCCGGAGTGCCTTGTGCATGCCGTCAAATGCCGCTACTCGCCGTGCGTCCCTGCGTGCGTGCGCATCAAGCAGCTGTACCAACCCATCGTGCAGTGCCCGCCGTCAATGCGGGGCGGCTGTTAGGAGTGCAGGCGGATGTGGACGTTCCTGCAGCTGCACGCTCGCGGCTGCCACACGACCGACTGCCGGGTGCCACGCTGCGGGGATCTGAAAGTGGAAATCAGGCGAAGAGACCGCAAACACTTTCTGGATGATTAAACCACGAAAATAACCCAAACTCCGTAAACTTTGTGCACGTTTGAACACACGGTATTTGGCTCTTTTTCGTAGTGGGCGGCAACCCACGTACCTTGCCGCGCCAGACGGATGCAGACCAGGCCTGTCCAGCTGCAGACCTGTAAATGCCAGACCAACCAGCACAATAGGTTGACGGCCGTTGAATGCGGTCCCGATCATTGGAAGACATTGCGGTCGCCTCCTTCCCCGCAGGCGAAACGGGATGCGGCACACACTGTCCGAGGACAGTTCTGAAAAACAGCAAAAGTAGAAGCCCCAGAAAGACATGTTAAGCAAGCATTGTTTCGCGTATGCCGTCAAAGAGGAGTCCCCAGACGTCTCAAGTTCTCGAACACTTGTCCCCAGCATGGTACGAACCATCATATGTTCCGTACAACCAGCTATATGTCAGCCCCCAGCAAGTGATTCCAGCCCCCAGCAAGCAACTCGAGTCCCCAAAAGGCAATGTCAGTCCCCAGCAAGCAATTCCAATCCCCGGCAAGCAATTCTAGTCCCCAGCAAGTAATTCCAATCCCCAACAATCATGTTCAGTCCAAAGTACGTCCCTTCATAATGATCCTGTAATCAAATCAATCAAATCAGTAAAATATAGTGAAGTCAATAATGCCCGCCATTGCAATCCATATTCTGGGCCTTGGCATTCTATCAGAACGAACGCACATAACTAAAATAGCTTACTGACGATGAATTCCCGGCTCAGGTCTCCCTTAGTGATGATTCATGTAGCTTAAGACAGCATTCCGGCTCAGCTTCCCATGCCCCAGCTCACAGCTCCATTCTGGCTCAGTCATACGTCAGGGGAGTCCCGCGTGGGGGTTTGCAGCGAGGGTGGCTCTCTCGAGGTGGACTCTTAGACATCAAACAAAGAACAGGAAAATTAATATGGCGTAAACTCACTAATTCCACGCCAGGCTCAGCAACTCAAACGAGGTTGCAGCAGATCAGACCAGTCAATTAAACAACTATTTCTAAGTATCAATACACATCCTCCAACTGGTCATCTCGGTAGGGGTACAGTAGGGGTCCCTATATGGCGCCTGCTCCCCCCCCCACCCCGGTTGACATGGCCGAAAAAGGGGGCGCTACTGGAGGCAGGGCAATAAAATTTGTTGTTTGTTTGATTTATTTAATTATAGTTTTAGTCATAAAATAGCACTCACCATCATAAGAAGACGCAGAAGCAGAACCAATAGCCATGTTACGGCCTTTTCACATGCCAAACTGGCCCATCACATGCGTGTACCATGTGCCATCTTGTTATAGTAGTGAAACACCGTGCTTGGGCTTGCACTGATGGTACATGGTGCCCGTCACAACTCATCACGTGGACTTGCATGGCATTGCTCGCATTATGAATGCAGATTGCGCCCAACCAGACAGCGCTGCACATACCGTAGAGAATGGGAAATGCCCCCCCACCCCCCACCCACACCCCACCCACCCACGCACCCACACACACACACACACACGTTGAGCATTTTTGCAAATATCAGTAATGTGGGGGGGTTTATGAATAGAGTACTCCTGCATTATCAAGCGCTTCCCCTGTGTTAATGCAATAGTTGAGGCGCAGCGACCACCAGCCAAGCAAATTTGTCGGCCGCCGCCTAAACCCCCTACCCAAGCAAATTGTGGGCCGCCGCCCACGCCCCCACCGTGAAGTTACGCTGCAAAGCACCACCTTGCGCACATTGCACCACCCCCACATGCCGGTTGAGATGATCCTGCACAGTGCCGCGAGTGCCCATTCCATGGTCAACACCAGTCAACACCCCAGCACCAGATGTGCCGTCCGCCCATCCGGGATATGCCAAGCTCACCAAAGCGGTCGGCCGCTGCGGCGTCCGTCCACCGGACACCTCTCTTGGGTGTCCACAATACTAGTTTGAGGTCTCATTACGCAGCGCAGCTGCATAAAGTACTACAGAAATGGTGGCAAGCCAAAAAGGGGTTGCTATTGGGGGCGCTATGTAGGGACTCCTACTGTACATAGAAAATCGCCACAGGACCCTGAAGCGGGAGCCAGCCCATGGCAGAGGAAAATATGTTAGCCCTTCTGTCTTTTCCGTAAACATACTTCTTCTTCCAGGGCCAAGACCAACACGCCAGTCAGCGGGTCAGTGGTGTTTTCCAGGTTATAGGGTGCTTGATATGGCGTTCCACAGAATCTCGCTGGTTTGGCCGTCTTCTTTGCCTTTAGGTCATGATTCCGTAGCACACGCCGGTATCGCAACGCACACCCCGTGACAAGCGCCCCACCCCCCACCCTCCCCCAGGCCGCCATCGGACGCTCCTGAAGGCCCACAGCTGCTACCACTGCAGCCCAACTGGCGCTCCGAAGAGGATATTCACATGTGGAAGCGGGTCAGACAGCAGGTTGGCCTCTGGGACCAGTACAAACAGCCAACATGGATTACGGCGACGACTTCAGCAGCTTCATCAACTGGGCGGAGTTGGAGCTGTATTGCATGGCGCATAGCCTGGAGGAGTGCGCCGACGTTCGGAGATTAGAGGGCAGGCTGCGGACGGTGGTGGAGAAGACAGCGCAAAGTCTGCGCCAGGGGACTGGTGCGGATGCCAGGGGCACCTACCCGCTGCTTGAGCCCCAAACATGCACAGGTGGCTTACAAGATCGTCAGGCATCATGAGGCAACTTCGACGGCTGTGCGGTTGTCGTCGAAGTGTGTGTATATCGTTCACATGTGAATGGTGACACCTTGAACATGATGATGATGAAGGTGATGATGATGAAGCGGGGACATGGCGACTCTGCCAAAAACGTCAAGGGTGCTCATCCGTTGCTATTACCCCCCTCCGCCACCGCCCGACCTTCGCGAGAGCCCGTGGCTCCCACAGGAGGCCCAGGCAGACCTGCCCCGCCCCAGTTGCCCATGGAGCCAACCTCTGTCCAGAAGTCGCGGGAGGCGCTGGACAGTGAGCGCCCACGGGCCCCACGACGTCAGCCTCCCAGGCCAAAGGCGCGGCGCGCAATTCACTGGCCAGCTGATGCCGCCTGATGCAGTCGTGCATGAGATCTCTCCGCTGCTGGACGCTGGACTGGACAGGTACGGGACGTACGGCAATCCGCAGCAGCGCGGTGCGTAGGGTGCTCTTGCTGCACTCGTGTTCACCACGCCCGCAAGAAACAATCTCGCATGCCGCACAACGATGTAGCGACACCGAGCTCGCCTAAAAAAACGGCTGCATGATGCCTTCCACGCCCACCCACTATCCGCCGGGCTATTCCCTAGAACCGTGCCGCCGCGTGGCGGTCGGTGGACTCTTAATTGTAATCAACATATTCCAAGACGACAATTGCAATGCCCCATATCAGACACCTCGCGCCAGCGACGCGCAAATGGGGCGCCTATCGCTGTGACCCGCCCAACGCTTCGCCGACTGCCCAATCCAGGGCGCTGAGTAACTGGAAGACACACATCTTCGCCGAGCCTGGAACCGCACTCAGAAGCGCAGGCCTTTCCAGGGAATCCCGCACAGCCTTGCGCCCTGTTCAAGGCCCACAGTGCTCGCAGTGGTTTTAGAAAATGATGCAATGTGTTCAGAGCGTTGGATTCCCAAACACAAATGTTCAGTAATCCCTTGGGTGGCAAATGTGTCAAAAATTGAAGCGTGTAATAGATTGAAAGTGTTCCATGTGGTGTTTGTTGTTTATTCCGTTTGGATGGCTATCGACATGTAGCCCACGCCCATTTTTGGATATGCCACGGTCATAACCTCATTTTACCGCCACCAGTGTTCCCATGGAACGCATAACGACAATGGCCATGAGTCCCTTCACCGTGGTCTTGAGCGTCACCATCACCATTGCCATGATGATCACCATGACTGGCGTGTGCCATGCTGTCAGCTTTTTTGAGGACTTCTTGACCGTCTTTGATGACCTCGCCATCAACATCACTGTGTGCATCACTATGCTTGTCACCATCACCATGACGACATGAACGTGAGCAGCATCAGCTGCATCAGAGGGAGTGATGGCCATCACAATAGCTGTAGCAGCACTACCACGATTGCCATTGTGGGCATTGTTCATCATGCAGGGGATGAAAATTGCTATCATGATCGTCCTTGTTGCTTTGTTGTCATGGTTGCTGTGAAGCATTAGAGCCATCGTATAGCACAAGATATTTAGGTATTGGTGTCCAAAACGTGTGTTTGTTTGCAGCGTATGTGATGGCATTGCGGGTGATTGGTGAGTGAGTGGGCTTGCCATTGTGTTTGGTTGGGGTGGGGAGTGCAGGTTGTGCATTGTGTAGTGTTAGGTGTGTGTGTGTATGGGGTGGTGCTGGGGTGTATGCGCATGGTTGCGTTGTGGTGGGGTTGCTGTGCCGGTGCAAATAGTAGCCAAAAAGTGTGGCGTAGAATGTGTTCGCATATAGGAGTTTGTAGTCAATTTGGTGGTGTGTGCGGAGATGTGAAATGGTGCACGTGCCACGTGTGTGAGGTGTGGAAATTGGGTGGATGGGGTGAGCAATTGGGTGACCGTATTTAAATATGGCGCCGAATTGGCGCCCGGCTTCTTGGCCAGTAACTACCGCATTTGTGTTTACTCCTCAGGACCACTGCATTCCCTTAGCGCGCAGAGAGCACAACTGTTAGTATGAGGAGACTGAGAAAGACAGCGCAAAGAGGAGAAGGAAGAGAGGAGAGAAAACGAGAGGAAATAAATAGCTTGCAAAGTGTAGATTGGTATAACGCCAGCAAGTTGAGGAACAAAATGTTGTTTCTGTTGCCTGCTCGTTGTTTGCGCAGTCCTGCACAGCACAGAATATGAGATGATCAGTTCATCATATTGCAGCCACTTTCTTTCTAAGTAGCGACTGAATATTATTGGTGTTTGTATGTCTACATGAAAGCAAGCCTGCAAATTGCCATGATTGAATTCGGTATTGCATGACAAGCGTGGCTTTTACAAACATGTTGTGTACGTGGGCACGTGCAGAGATACAACAAAGTGATTCACAGAAGTGCAGAGTTTGGTAATCAATGTTTGATGGTGACAAGGGCTCTGACAACAAGCTGAATCACTGTATATGAATGTGCATACATTCACACGGGCACAAGCATGGATGTTGACATCAGTGAATTTGACACCGTGTCACAGGAGTGGCGGGTGTAGGTATGGTGATGCAGGTATGGATCTGGACAGGCACAGCAAAGTCATCCACCACAGTGCAGAATTTGCTAATAAGCAAAAAGAATGGTGGTCCAAGTGTGAGGACAACATCGACTACTGTGTAGGAAGAGCATGAGGATATGCTAGCAGCCATGAGTTGCTAGATGTTCAGATGCGTTGATTGCTTGTTTTGTTGATTGGTTGATGAACGAATTGAGGCATCGTAATGAAAACACACATGGTTGAATCAGTGATATGGTAGTGTACGTGAAGCTGTGAATGCAATGAAGGAGACGATTGAATCGGTTGAATGGTTGCTCTGTGAAAGGATGCATTGGTTGGTTGATTCATGAGTCGGTTGAGGAAGGCAATGTAAAATATCAACAATAGTCGCCAGACTTGCAGATTTTCCACACCTGTATGTCCACCTTGTAGTGGCTGCCCCATTTCCACTCCACGATCTTTGCGCAACTCCACAAGGGATTCTAGAGAACACTGTATTCTGGGAATTAACTGTTGGTGCATACAGAGTGGTCACTGCGTCTGCCATGGTTTTCTGGACCAAGCGCTTAACCTGCTTTTTTACATTTCTGTGTTTGCCGAGTCTTTTGCAATGAAGCCAACAACGGTGTTCACACAACATTTGCACCTCCTATCTTAGCACAGGCTTGCCAATGGTGTGGTGAGCGTCGTGCTGCCAGCGCAGCGTCGTCCTGTCCAGGTACGTTTCTGTCGCAGGTCTACTAATGTCACGCCATCAACACGCGGTGCAAGCCGCGGTTTGACTGTGCTGGCATGGCGCGCACTCACCCCTGTTCGCGGCACGCATTATTGTTGCCGCACTGCGCCCGCTGTCCCGCGGATTCGCACTTTCATTCCGCTTGCTCTTGGGGCAAGGCGAGTGGGCTGTCACATGGAGGCAGGCATTGCGAAATGCATGAGAGGTTGCGTGGCCAGCGTCCAATATCGCGCTCGAATCCCCGCACCCAGCGCGGCACTTAGTTTTCCATGTCTGGATGGGTCGCACTGGGAAATTGAGGCGTTTGGCGCACAGGCGTTGTCTGCGTGGCTGCTGCCCCGGGGCAGCAGAGTGCACAATCGCGGGCCTGGGCGTGCAGCAGGCGGAGGGGGCGCGGGATGAAAACGGAGCAGTGATGCTCACCTGGCATGGTGGCGCCCTTGCGTGCTGGTTCTTCACTCGGTGCGGCTTAGTGTGCATTGCCTCCCTCGCGTGGCGTCGTGTCTGTTGGCTGTGGCGTCTCCACTGTTGTTTCTGCTCCACGCACGCTCTCCTCCCCACAGCGAGAATCAGGTCAGCGTCCCTGCGTCCGCCTTAAGAGGTCAGCGCGAGAGTGCGCGTCCCCCCACTGCCCTTAGGCGCCATGCGCGTCCCAGTCAGGTACTGCCACCGCTGAGCTCCGCTGCCCTCCACGCACTGCGCGTTGAGGGCATCCCGTCATGGCGCTCGCCCGCGGCCCACTCTAAGAACGCGGCGAGCGGCGCGAAGCGTGCCTATCAGCGTGCCCTTTTGCGCGAGGAAGCTGCGCGCGCGAGCGCTAGGCTGCGGCGCGACCAGCGGGGCCCATTTTCGTTTTTGAATCCGTGGGTGGGGCGCAGTAGTCTGTGCAGTAGTGAGGAGCCCTACGGTACGGAAATGATTCCTATATCCGCCGGGCTAAGACACTGGACGCGGCCACAATCCGCGAATGTGGCACATGCACATACGGTGCTTGGGACTCGGAGGCGCTGGGACGTCAACCTGGGGCCGTAGCCAGGGATGGGCCTTCGCCCACGGGGTGATGGTAGCTCAAAGACGCCAATCAGGCAGTTCCACCTGGGCGGCGTTGGGGGTGCAATAGGCTTCGCTGCAATTGCCAATATCCTTGCTGTCCCTCTCTTTGACTCCTTTGTGGATTTCACATTGTCGCTCTAGTTTGAGGGATCCGATGCCAACCCCGTCCTGACAGATGATGTCCTTTGCGTTCTAGTGTTATTAGCTGCAGTCCTCGGTTATGTGCCGCGTGTGCGTGTGTGTGAAGGGATAGTTAGGCCATCCATTTGTGGGTCTGTGTGGCGCTGGGGTGACCCCTGAGGGTCTGTTGCATGCCAAACACCTGATGCAACTGCTGCTGTTCGACCGATCGAACCCCAAGGAAAGCTGCAGATGGCCAGTGCATGCTAGAGGAGGCAGGGGACCACGTGCGCTTGGCATGGATAACAGTGAACTCCACACAGCGTTCCCTGTGCCACACAGCGGAAGCTGATGCACTTTGATTGTTGCAGCAATAGTTTGGGGACTTGGGGGTTCAGCCTTGAACTCATGTCTGTATTCCATGTGTGCACGCTGGGCCTCGAGCGCCTCAAGAGCATAAGAACAATGCCTGGTTGTTTGCAGCTTTGCCAAGAAAGGCCACTTGTGTGACCTTGGGGGTTGGATGTGGCAGATATGCATGCCAATTCTGTGGATGGCCCATCAATTCCCTGCAAATATATCTCCCAAACAATTCCATGGGAATGCCCTGGAAGAGTGTAGCAGTCATATGCACGTCCAGCCGTAAAGTCAGAGGTCGTTTCAACGCTTTGCCTAAAAGCAGTGTGCACAACAACCTGCGAAATGTAGCGGAATGATCATTTTCTGGCAATGCAATGCTTGTGGTGTGCAAGTGTTGCCACTGTCGGTCTTCATCGTGCACAGTACAGGTACAGTCATATATCTGTTGTAGTTACACATTTCCACGCTGGACAGATCTGGACCATTGCTGCTGACTGTTCACTCACAAGCCTGTTGGTCCGGGATACGCTTCCCTGCACTGTGAGCGTGTGCAGAGTTTTGCTGGGACAGGA